>PRKT01000230.1:667626-691423 GCA_003671525.1 Saccostrea glomerata
AGAGGTGGGATCTGGTGCCATGGAGGAGTAAGCATCCCCTGCCGACCGTTTACACCGCCATGTGCTCCTTGTCATGATCAAGAATAACGGAAAAATCAGTCGTCAATTCGGTGTGTAAAGAATCGCCTAACAATTGGTATGAAACAAAACACATTGCAAATATATGTAAGCAATGAAATGTCAACATAGAGCCAAGGTATACCCAATTTTAAGTAATTCGGTGTAAACCCCTTGTTCAAGGTCTCTTCATGATGCTGCATGAACATGGTCTAATTTACTTTTCACTTTATGCACCATGAAAACTGTTATGGGTCAGAATAACCTTAAATGCCAGCAAAGATCAATCACACAATTTAAACTTAACAATAATTTATTAATTTTAATATATACAAATTATTAAGTACAAACTAAGCAAACATCTAAAATACATACATCAGAGTGTCCGTTGCTGCACACAATGTCCCGTGTAAGTATATCCCAGTCTCTTTTTATCTTACTTATACGACAATTATTATTTATGCATCGAATTGACAGGGTATTTATACAGTACTATAAATCTAGAAAAATTCTAGAAGTTGTGAATACATGATATTACTGGAAAGTTCTGGACATACACAAAGTTCAAGAATATTCTAGAAAAAAAGACCGAACATGTTAGCCACTCTGGAATGTTCAAGAAACTTAATGTTACTAATAATATACATGATGAAACAATACTAATACAACACACCTCACAACAAAACCTCAAGACATATCGAATTTTATAATACCGTGAAATCACCTTGAGTAGAAATGCATATGAAAGTTTTACATGTCCAGGTACGTTTTACATGTCCAGGTATGTTTTACATGTCCAGGTATTCATAAAGTTGGTCTCTCCATACCTTGAAAAAGAACTTAGTGATTTCACAGCTAGTACATGAAACATATGGAGATAACGAAAAGCATTAAAGATCAAAAGTCAATAATAATATTAGAAATGTAAGGTAAAATATTAATTTGTTAAATAAGTGAAATATTTTTAATTCTTTAATCGTTCGAAAAATATAAATTAAAAACAAAATTAAAGCAATAAAATTAAGAATTATCTTTGCAAGAAAAACTTAAAGGATTGAGATGAGTGAATTGGTGTTTGAATGATTAGAACTTATATCTGTAATTCAGTCTTCACCATGAAATGTTTCCATCTTCTTGATCAATACAAAGAGCTTACAGCGGGTATGACCGGCCGACAGGGGATTCTTACTCCTCCTAGGCATTTAATCCACCTCTGATGTTCCCAGGGGTCCGTGTTTTATGCCCTGTTTACATATGTGTTACAAATTATGAGATCGATTACTGTTTCTTATATATTTTAATCCAGTAATCCTTAATCTTCTCTCTGATGATCTTACACTTTATACGACCATTTCCAAACAATTTGTTGAAGTTCAGACTTTCTGACATCAACGACAGCTGCTAAATCAATAAATATAGAACTTGTAAATTTCCTTGTCATTTGTCATTTGAAAAACAATTGTTAAAAAAAAACTTGCTGATTGTACACACAATTAAGTCTTCCGATGTTGAAATAAAAATGCTTGAGTTTCTGATATTATTTTTGGAAATTAAATCTTTGACATGTCTGTCGGAGTTTCAATGGCCCAACTTTTTATTTACATTCCCATATGTAGATTGAAAAAAAACTTCAACATTCTTTGTGACCGTCAACTCGACATTTAGATATACACTATACACGAAATATCTGGAGATTACAAACAGTATTAAAGCTCAAAAGCTCAGAATTAAACGATACAAAACAGGAGCAGAGCAAACACGGACCTCCAAAACATCAGAGGTGGGGGATCAGGTGTATCGATAATAATCAATAAATAGTAATTTGACCCCCATTCATATCTCGACTTGATATATCCCAGTGAATTTGAAAAAAAAAGATATACGGCAGAGTCTGATATATATTTACACATACTAGTATTAACCGAGAAAAATTGAATAAAACAAAACTCCATATCTCCATATCCTTTTTCATGTATTTGTTAAGTTATGATATTACACAAATTGACGGATTGTCCGATCATGACAAGGAACACACGTAGGTGCTTACTCCTCCATGGCACCTGATCCCACTTTAGAAGCTCTGAGGTCATTGTTTGTTCTGCTAACGATTTGTATTGTTTTGATGGACTTTTTACCTTGAGAATATTGTTAGTTTTTTCCATATATTATTTTGATAAAGAAAATGTAATTATGATAGTGTTGTCTTTAGTAGTCCTAAATAACAAATGTACATAAAGGGATGTTAAGGTAAAATAAAGTTTTGAACTCTATAATTCTTGAAAAAAATTAATTTTCTTGTAAATTAAAGGAAAAAAATATTTTGGCACACAAAAAAGTTTAAAACCGTCATTGTCAATAAACTATTTTTAAAAATGATAAGAACGATAAGAAAATGGGGAAAAAAAACTCAAGTAGAAAAAAAAATTTACAAAAATATTCCATTACCAAAAATGTAAAGTATTTCTACAAAACACCGGACGCGATACGTGTTTTCATTGTATTATTGTAGGCTTTAAATTTCCTTATTAGAAAATCTATATATTTCATTCAATATGAGGAACACATTTTTTCACTTGTTTGATATTCTCTAATAAGGTATCGATACGGAATGGCCAGTTATCAAACAAATACCTCTATTTTCCGTCAGATTTTGTTACTATTAGTTTATTGCATTACAGGTAAGTTTACGATAATCAAATATAAATTTACGAATTTCCAATTCAAAGTTGTTCCACATCAATATATAACAAACTTGACTTTAATGTGCTTTGCGACAAAACATGTTCTGGGGCCCTTTTCACACAAAAAAATCTATAACTAAGACGAATAATTCACTACTCTGTATTTTTTATGTAATGAAAATCTAAAATTTTTTATATAATTATTTACAATGAAGAAAAATAAAATATGATAAAAGAAAATTTTTGCAGCTGAGATACTAGTATTTGTTGTTGAATGGGGGTAAATTTAATTCTACTTCGTAAGAACTTTTGTGAAAAGGACTTCTGTCGGGTTGGTATTTTAAACTTTGGCCTGATGACACGTTCCTTAGATATCAGTTTCCTTTCACTCTCACTCTGTAATCGCAAGTGAGTTAAGGCTAAATATGGATATTCTATGCAAATGAGCTAATAAAAATGCATAAGTTGTACATTTTATGTACAGAGAAAGTTCAAATTGATTTTCTTATGTATACTTAATACCCAGAGTTTATTAATGCAAGTGCACATTATGACGTCATATCATGACGTCATTGTTCTCTCCCATTCAAGGTAATAAATCACATCAACAAAATCACGTCGGCGCAAGGGCATATCCTATCTAATTTAAAATAAAAAATGTATAATATTATGGAGAATATTATTAAAATTAATAAAATTGCTGCACAAATCCAATGCTCTTTCTTAATCGATAAAAATTTTAGAAAAGTTACACTGGACTGTGAATTTTTTCGCACGAAACCTGTATCGCCTCCGGTAATGAAAGGTACCAATTGGCAGTATTCCAACATGTTAAATGCGTTGTTTTTTTTTTTTTTTTTTTTTCTGAATGTATGTTTTCTATAACATTTTCTATAAATTATTTTGCAAAACATTCAAACTTGCAAATCAGTATATAACGCCCTCGTCTTAACTTGTTTTAAATAAATACATATATTTTAATTTTTTTTTCATTTAAAAAGAGATATTGTTTTTTCTCCAAATTATTACGGTATGAATAATGCCTAAATTTTTCTATAAAAGTATGATATATTTGAGACTTAACAGAGATGTTCACGAGGTTGACTAAGCGTAGACGATAAGACATTTATATAAACAATCTTTGATTTGAGGTCAGGACCCATATTATATGGGGACTAGTACGAGCACTCCAAAATGCTTTGAAGAGCGTATAACGTGTGATAGAATTCCGGCACCGCCCTCACCCGCTAAATAGACTCTCTTCACTGTCTCCCAGGTCAGATATAGATTTTATTTGACAAATGATAGTTTAGAAGTGTTAAGGGTTGAACTTTTATAAGGTGATAATTTTTAAATGCGTCATATTGTCAATATTTTAGGCATCGTTTCACCTGCTAGATGTCAATGTTGGAAATGCTTGTATCCAGGGAAACGATAGATGGCGCTAAAGAAGCAGGGGACAAGAACCATAACTTAGTGTTTCCGGTAAGTGATTATTTTTCTTTGAACAATATGTAAATGTTGTCTGTTTAGTTCTAATTTTCTTCGTGTGTTAATCATCCATCTAGGTAAAGGGAGAATAAATAATTTTCTTTGATGACTAATAAAGTAAGTATTAGATTTTTAATGAGATGGGGGAAACATTGATGGGAAGTGTCCACCGTACAAGTAACCGTGATAGCGGACGCAGGTACCACTTATCAACTAAATCTCCTTAAGGCGTGAATCTATTCTTTTGTATATAAAAAAACAGGATTCTTAATTTCACTCCTTAAATGTAATCGCCACGGTTACTGGACGTAAAATCGGTGGACATTGTCCACTGAATTACACGCTTCTTCACGCGGATTATCTACTCGTTAAATACAACTTTTCCGAAAACGTATAAATACACACTAAAACTGTTTCCCATTCATAAGAAATAGACAACTCCTCGGGTTCGCCTCGGTTAAAACCATTGGCTTTCAGAAGGTATGACATTGTCAAATTAACTACCGTCTGTCGCAATTAACGAAACGTTATACTTTATATTGTTAATTTTGATATATTTTATCAATTTGTACAATAGTTCGTGTTTGTTTCAGATTCCTGTAATTTAATATTAAGGTAATTAATCATGTCTTTAATTACGTCTCTTGAGGTTAACGGAGTAAACTTTATGAACGCGATTTAAAAACATCAGACAACAATTTGCATGTCATAAGAAATAAAATTTTTGCATGAAAAATAAATCAAAAATAACTATCTCAAAGATCTGTGAAAATATTATTTAAGTAATTTTATTTGATACTGTTATCAAAGATAAATCGAAGCTACGTGGTCCCAAAACGAAAAACGGTCCAGATTGTTTACATATTTTGTCCACAATCTTTAAAACACTGACCTTATATCCAGAAATAATGTTCAAACACAGGGGACCCAAAACGAATGAAATTTAAGTTATCGGGGAGGTTCTATCGCCTTGCGACGAAAGCAGGCACGTGGAAGTCAGCCAGGCACTGCCTGTCAGTCAATTCAAGACCTCCCTATTAAAATCATCCGAAACTATAATCTTATCAATATTTCTGCCCCCTTTTATACGTGTAACACTAGGCTCTGTTTGAATTTTGCTTAAAACGATTTTATTCTTGTTGACCCGTAGCGTGAAACTCGATCTAGCGTTTGGGTTGTGGGAAAATGTAAGAGAGAGAATAAAAAAATAGAGAAATAGAAGCATAATATTACGCAATTTATTTTAAAATCACTTTACGGAAAATGCATTTTCATACAAAACAGTCATATTTTATTTATTTTTATTTCAACTCTAAAACTTGTGAAAGTTATCATTGACACTTTCGTCATCTCACAAAATCCTGAAATCTTGGAATATTGCTGTTAGTATAAATAATTAAGCGAGAGAGACGTCTTTTTCTGTGAATGAGTCAGCGGGCTGAGATAACACGATGTGACAGTTACTAGTGTTCACCCCATCCAACAGAGATCAACTCTAACTGTACTCACTCTTGTCTTATATAGGTCAGGGCTACGCTTCGAGTCCTATTTAATTTTGTAGCAAATTTCATTTAGCTTTCTCCGTCATATCTTTGAAAATCGTTCAACAAAAACACACCCAGAAAGTGATATTTTGCGCATCTAGCTCAAAAGACTAAGGAATTATAGAATGGTTTTCGCCATATTCCGTTTTGATACACATTTCGTAGTATCCGTTTAATGAAGTGGACAATATCATAAAGAAAACTTATTATTTCAACCCTATCACTGAAGCTTCGAATGTATTGACTATCTCAAAAAGGATTAACTGAATTAAGACTTGTCAATGACAGACAATTTGAGAATTGTCATGAATATTAGTTGATATTGGACAGTTAAAATTTAAGGAAATGGAACAAAACTGCTGGTACTGATTTTCAAAATCGTGATTTACTTCGGGCAAGACCGTACAAACTGAGGTCCCATGTTGCAGCAGGTGTTGTAAGAAAAATTGTATGCACTTAGTTTTAAATATTTCCGTGTAGTACATGTAACATTTAACTCGAAAAAAAAACAACTTTACAACAAAATTGTAACTGTAATTGATAATATCATGTCCTTTCTTCTCCAGTTGTCGCACGCGTGGTGTAGTGGTTAGAGCGTCTACTCTAGAGTCGCGAAGTAAGGAGTTGATCCTTACGTCGCGGGTTCGAATCCCACTGTGGATTGTGGAGATCGGTCCTTCGGATGAGACCGTGTAAATCGTGGTCTCATGTCGCACTAGGTGCTGGCACGAAAAAGATCCCTCACTGCTCAATGGCCCTAAGTGCCGAGTATAAGACAAAATTTGCAGCTCTCCAGCGGCAAGTGGTGGCGTCTCCATATGAGTGAAAAATTCTCGAAAAGGACGTTAAATAATAAGCAGTCAATTAGCAATCAATCTTCCCTAGTCTTTATAGTCAGAGTGAAAGCTCGGTCTCTTTTATTTTATCTTTTAGGTTAAACCGCGCAGACTGCATTCGGTGAGATTTAGCTCTAGTTACAAATAAGTTATATGTATTACAATATTTGTAAAATGGGGGTCATTAGGGCACTTCTGTAATTTTCGAGGCTATTTTTTCAAGGTTGAGAAATTGTTTGAAGAATTTTTATTTTACATCTACTTACAGAATTATGAGAAGAGGGTTTAGATAATATTTTTTAAGTGCTATCTAAGTTTCAGTGTTTGATAACTACGTTGAAGATTCATCGCACTAGGACTTGAACTTGACGATTAAAATCACGTTAATTTAAAAATTTGCTAAATTGATTATATACTAATCATGATATCAATTTTAATATTTAAATAATTAAATTATAGACAAATTTTATAATTTAAATAAATGCAAAATGCATAAAAAAAATATTGGCTGACCTCGTTTAATTTTTCTTAATAGCACTAAACCGGCTACACTCTAAATTTTGTTTTTTGTCTGTTAATTTTCAGAGCAATAAGTGTAATTTCACTGATGGTTTGATCAAATAAATAAAAATGTCTGAAGTGAGCACGTGGAGAGAGGTATAAATGTTACGCATCTCTCTTGTCTTCAGACATTAAATATTCTACAACCAGCGTACTTTAGCAGACGATATTGTAGCTCCGCGGGACGTTTGATTACCCTAATCTTTTTTATTGTTTTTTATTGCTGAAATAATTGATAACTGGCATATATCGATAACATTGAAGTTTGTGTAGATAATCACGTTCGTCTAGCCAAACTACGCTCAGATTGTGCAATAGCCCCCATGAGTCCCAACACGAATCGTCCTCGTTTTTCACGGTGCTACAATCAAAAGAAAAACCATTTTACCTTCGAAAATTTGATTTATAAAACCCATGTAGATCAACTTCTGTTGGTAACTGGGTTAACAGAGCGTTTTATCGATAATGGTAGCATAATATACTCATCAAGCGTCTCATACATCAGACTTCGTATAATCCAGCTGGGGAAATCCTTGTCAAAAGGAACTTGTGACAAACAAATATTAGTCGGACCAATGCCTTATCAATGATCCGGGATAGATTGGTTTGTTTTTTGTTTTCATCTTGTTATTATAATCTGTAATTGGTAAATAAACATGACAATTCTAGATCAATTGGTTGTGAGTACTCGACCTTTGTGTTGTTTTCTATAGGACGACGAGTTCTTTGAATTTGAAAACATAAAAAAAACAGGGATAACATCTCAATGAAATAAAAATCCCGATTTTTAAAGAAGATGAAACAAGAACGATACAAGCCACAGAGAAAGAGTAACAAAAAACTTCAACATTCTTTGTGACCGTCAACTCGACATTTAGATATACACTATCCACGAAATATCCGAAGATTACAAACAGTATTAAAGCTCAATTAAAAGCTCAGAATTAAACGATACAAAACAGGAGCAGAGCAAACACGGGCCTCCAAAACATCAGAGGCGGGGGATCAGGTGCCATGTATCGATAATAATCAATAAATAGTAATAACCTCCATTTATATGTCGATTGATATATCCCAAAGAATTTGAAAAAAAGATATACGGCAGAGTCTGATATATATTTACACATACTAGTATTAACCGAGAAAAATTAAGAAAACAAAACTCCATATCTCCATATCCTTTTTCATGTATTTGTTAAGTTATGATATTACACAAATTGACGGATTGTCCGATCATGCGAAGGAACACACGTAGGTGCTTACTCCTCCATGGCACCTGATCCCACTTTAGAAGCTCTGAGGTCATTGTTTGTTCTGCTTACGATTTGTATTGTTTTGATGGACTTTTTACCCTGAGAATATTGTTAGTTTTTTTCCATATATATTATTTTGATAAAGAAAATGTAATTATGATGGTGTTGTCTTTAGTAGTCCTAAATAACAAATGTACATATAGGGATGTTAAGGTAAAATAAAGTTTTGAACTCTATAACTCTTGAAAAAAATTAATTTTCTTGTAAATTAAAGGAAAAAAAATATTTTGGCACACAAAAAAGTTTCAAACCGTCATTGTCAATAAACTATTTTAAAAATGATAAGAACGATAAGAAAATGGGAAAAAAACTCAAGTAGAAAAAAAAATTACAAAAATATTCCATTACCAAAAATGTAAAGTATTTTTACAAAACACCGGACGCGATACGTGTTTTCATTGTAGGCTTTAAATTTCCTTATTAGAAAGTCTATATATTTCATTCAATATGAGGAACACATTTTTTCACTTGTTTGATATTCTCTAATAAGGTATCGAATGGCCAGTTTTCAAACAAATACCTCTATTTTCTGTCAGATTTTGTTACTATTAGTTTATTGCATTACAGGTAAGTTTACGCATGTTCTGGGGCCCTTTTCACACATAAAAAAATCTATAACTAAGACGAACAAGAAAACATTGATGTAACCATCAATTGTCGCCCGGGAAATATATAAAGTAAACAATGAAAATGAGTCTTGGTCAACAAACTGCTTCGATATGTGTAAAAAGGCAAGCGTCTAATTGATGGAGACGATAGTCGCAAATATTTTTAAAAACTTGTAGTCGGATAAAAATCAATCAAAAACGATACCATTTTAAACTTGATCAATTCCTCAAGTAAATGTTGGCTGCATAAAATATAAATTGAAGTTAGACACACGCATCATTTATATTTAAAAATGTATTAATTTTCAATTTTAGAATATAAAATACGAACTGGTGCAGAACACGTTTTTATCCGAGAAGTAAAATTCGATGTTCTAAAAAAAAGGGACCTGTCGTTGTTTCGATAGTTAATGATAAGTAACTTTATATATTAAATATGAAAAACATACACATTTTTACAGATAAACTTTATGGAAGTAAATATATTATGTATCTCGTAATTTATAAACGGAAAGAACATTCTGATTAACAATCTTTTCAATGTTTAGAAAACCTTTAATTCTACATAACTACTCCCACCCCAATCCCCATACACCAACACTTAAACTTATATGTATAGAGCAGCCCGGTCCTCCGGGCTGCAATAATTCACTACTCTGTATTATGTAATGAAAATCTAAATTTTTTTATATAATTATTTACATTGAAGAAAAATAAAATATGATAAAAAAAATTTTTGCAGCTGAGATACTAGTATTTGTTGTTGAATGGGGGTAAATTTAATTCTACTTCGTAAGAAAAGGACTTCTGTCGGGTTGGTATTTTAAACTTTGGCCTGATGACACGTTCCTTAAATATCAGTTTCCTTTCACTCTCACTCTGTAATATAAAAACAAAATGACATATCATAATCATTATCTTGTGATTCCTTAACTGTTTTCAGAAGGTCTTGGAAAAAATACAATAAAATTGTGATATGGACAATTTAAGTGATTTTAAAAAGGATTATAAGATAGGAAAGGCCACTCTCAATTACCTCGCACGAAACCTGTATCGCCTCCGGTAATGAAAGGTTCCAATTGGCAGTATTCCAGCATTTTCAAAGGGTTGTTGTTTTTTTTTGAAAATTGATATATTACTGGTATTGAGGAACATGTCGCCTGACCTTAAACAATTGTTCTTTTCTTCACACGTTTTCTAATGTCAAATTGCGTTTACTTCCTATTTCAGGTTATACCCCCACTTTTCAGCACCTTAGGTGTTCCATAAGTAACTCATATTAATATTTTTTTCTAATTTCAGGATATATTGCTTCATATCAGTGCCTTAGGCGTTCCATAAGTAATTCACATTGCTTTTATGTCTGATTTCAGGCTGTACTGCTTCAAATCAGCGCCTTAAGCGTTCCGTAAGTAAGTCATTCGAGGAAAGACATGTTAAGCCTATCAACAGAATAAGCAATTTGTGCAGTAAGATTCATAATGAAGCACCTAAAAGGGAGGGTATTGACAAGCAAAGCTTCATACTTATACCAACAATGGGGACAGAGGCTTTAAATGACGCCAGGACAGCGTTTTATTCGGAGATAAATTCACTTGTGTTTGCGCTTATGACAAATAAATATGACGGATGCAAATTACAAAAGGGGAACAATAATTCCAGAAACACATGTAGAAATGGAAACACACGCATGCACCCGAAATACCTCTGTACATTCGATATGACTAAATTTATTCGTATGATATACGTAGGGGAGTGTTTCAAAAGCAGTTTAAGAAGTCAATATCGATGTAGGTACTCCAACAAAGGGATTTTTACTATTGGTGTTTTTAAAACAGGAGCTGTTGACATGACGAACACATGGTTTCTGATTAATCACATGGAACATTCAATGTTGGATCGAACAATGACTTATTGCAGATCTCCATAGAGTCTGTCAAAACTTTAAAAAATCATAAAGAAATCAGTTTTGTAGTTTACTGAATTGAATTTTATAAAACTTGTTATTAAAAACCTTTATATAGACAGTAGTTAAATTTGTATTTCCCTTTATTACTTGATAAAATTAAGCGAAAACGAACATTATTCAAGCTAAAAAAGTCCATTAACAATACAAATCATAAGCAGAACAATTAAACACAGACCTCTCAAAGTAAAACATCAAAGATTGGGTCAGGTGTCATGACAGGGTGAACAATCCCCCGGTCATACCAATCGTTTGCTCCTTGTCGTGATTGGAAAATAAGGGGAAAATTGAATATTCAATGTGTAAATAACAATTAGTATGAAAAACGTCATGCAGTAAGCATTTGATTTCATGATAGTATGTTCTTGCTATAAAGGTACTAATTGTTTCAGTGTGTAAAATTTATAACAATTAGTATGGAAAACGTCAGTCAGCATTTTACATCATGAAAGATTGTTCTTGCTAACAGGTAACTATTTTGACAAAGAACAAATTGATGACTATTTAAACAAATTCCTGCTTCATCAACTTGTTTGTCAACAGTTTTCTTGTTTTAGAAAATGTTTGGATGTACTGAGAATACTCGCGCGTATCGAGTTAGCTGAGAGACATAAGAAGACGGTGACGGAATATGCAGATTTTAAGGGTATATTGCTACACTGTACATAATAAATGGACGCTGAAGATTGAAGTTGAAGCCTTCAAATTTGGCATAAAGCGTTGTTGTTGTTGTTAGGTTAACATTAACGTCATATTCTAGATAAGTATCCATATATGAAACAGATGTGTCAAACACTGCAAAATTGTTTATTTCAAGATCATCTGAATATGTCAAATCGACTTATAAATGAACGAAGGCAAAATGATATATGAAGTAATGTTTGATTATTTTTTTTAAAATATAATGCTCCTCGTATTTGACATTTTTAAAATATTAATTTTAATAAATGCTTATGATCATTTTTTTTTGTCTAGGAACATTTAATGGTACTACGATTCTAAACTGATAGCATCCTGAAAAATAACAATTGAACAGATGAAAGTTTTGTCAAGTTCGTTGCGCGTATTCTTAATACAGGAAATCCTATACCATTCTCTGCGATAAAACTTTCCTGATTCTAATTTTATATAAGTTAATTTAGGAGCGATCAGGAAAAATTAAGCAAGGAGATATAAAACAGCAAAAACAAATGAGATCCATTTTCATTTTATTGGCGAACATAAAAGACAAACATATGGAGATAACGAACAAAATTCAAGATCAAAGTGCACAAAAGTTTTTTTTAAAAATAGGAGAAAAGCAAACACGGACCTGTCACCTCTAAAACATCAGAGGTAGGATCAGGTGACATGATGAATTAAGTGAGCATCCCCTGCTAGGCGGTCATACCCGCCGTGTGCTCCTTGTCATGATCGGGAAATAACGGGAAAATCCGTCATAAATTCAGTGTGTAAATACATGTAATTGACTAACAATTAGTATGAAAAAATGAGTCAGCATTTGATTCAATGATAAAATGTGTTTGAATCATTACACCAAAATGATAAAAAGAAACTGCTACAGTTATTAACATGAGGACTATATAGTTTTCGTTTAAAACTTAAAAATCTCATGAGACTATTGTAAATGTTAACACAGTTAATTAGACCTACAAAGATATAATATACATAAGTACCTCGAGTGATCACGTTTTTGATGTTGTAGTATTCTAAAATTATCATAAATGTTCAAGGAAGTGGGGTTTTCCCAGTTTAATACAAAAAAAGATGTTAAGATATATTGTACATTGTATTTGACATAGGTTTACGTAATTTCTGCACATAAAATGCATCTGATAATATATGTAAAAGTGGATTTTATAAATACATTCAATTGAAGAATGACTAAAGTTACTTATATATTTTAAATAACTTATCTGAATTAAATTCTGTCTCTGTGAATCATACCGAATTTAATGTTCAATACCTCAATCTTGCAATCTAGTTTCCACAGATTATTTCCACTTAATATGAAGATAAAGAACTTCACGCTAAAAAGACCATTCAAACATTGCAAATCAAGAGCAAACACGTACCCCAGGCTCTAAAACATCAGAGGTGGAATCAGGTGCCATGGAGGAGTAAACATCTCATGTCGATCTGTTAATCCTGTGTGGCAACGCACTTTGAAAAAATTACGCACTTTGTAAAAAATTGTGTGCGTTGAAATTGGGATAAAATCAATGCACTTTGAAAAAAATTTCAAAGTGCGTTAATTTTTGGACACATTCAACCCACTTTGAAAAAAAATTTCACAGTGCGTAAAGAGTGTACATAAACATTTTTTTACCACGGGAACATTTAAGTAAACACACTTTGGAAAAGGATGTGTATAAAACAAACAAAAATTAGACTTAGATTTAAGTAATTGAGAGAATCAATTTGTTATAATTATATCTTTCAAAATATTTTTTAATTTACACATACTTATTTATGGTAACCTAATTAAGAACAAGGAGAAGACGTGTAGACGGTCTCTCAGCTGAACTCTTTTTTCTTATACATTGTACATAGCCGTCGGTAGCAAGTTGAAAGTGGACCCCTACCCCAAGGTAAGCCCCAATTTCAATGCCTTTATTATGTATATCTTTGCAAAACATTTGTGTGCCTAAATCCCCCCTTCCGTTACCGATGCCTATGCTACACCCAAATATCTGTATTTGCATAACTGGTAGGACGTTGAAAACTTTCAATACATTTTATTTTACATAAAATGCATGCACACTGGCAAAATTAAGTACAGTAACACATTTAAGAGAGAAAGAATTTTCAAAGTATGAAAAAATTTAAATCGCTCACTTTCACATCCTGAAGTGACCTCATCACCAAAGAGTTATCAAAAAAGTTCAATTATTTATCATTCCTAAGGTTCACAAGAACATTGACCAAGCAATATACACATTTTGTCAAAGTGCGTTAATGTGGTCGCTATTAACACACTTTGAAAAGAAATTTAATTTTAGATGCGTTGATTTGGCCCCAATTTTAACGCACTTTGAAAAAAATTACAAAGTGCGTAATTCTTCAGAGTGCGTTGTAACAATCCTGCCGTGTGCTCCTTCACTTGAATGGGTAAACAGAAAAAATCCTTAGACAATTCATTGTGTAAAATATGACATCACAATTGGTTTGAAATCGGCATTGACTTCATTATATTATCATTACACGCTGAGTTTGGACTTTCAGTAAGGCGTGACATTCTTACAGAAGCGTATTAGGGATGCAACAGTATCTTTTTTTAATTTGTTTTAACAAATTAGTAATCTGTTTAAACAAATAAGTAATTTGTTATAACAAATTAATAATTTGTTAAAACAAATTATTAATTTGTTGAAACAAATTACTTATTTGTTTAAACATTCCACTTTTATTTCCTCTGTTACAGAGATTTTGACATGACAATGACATATAAATTATAACTCAATCTAAATGTGAAAAAAGGGAATACATATTGTAAGTAATAAAAAGAAGAAAAAAAAATAAATAGAGATAGAAGAAAAATACACAAAACTGAAAAAAGCTGAAAATATTACACATATGATACACTATTTTATGTAAAGGATAGCCATCCAAGCAGGGGGTGGGGGTTATCCATTTACAAATATGAGATTGCATTATCTATTGTAGAGGAGACGATGTGTACGTAATTCAGTTTTCTAAATTGGATTTCTTTTTCTGCTGACAAGATTGTAAGTGGTGGTCTTCCAAGAAAAATGATGAATAACTCGTCTTCAGGTAGACCACATAATTCAGCTTCAAGGTGAACGTTAAACGATTCTGAGAGAGAGTTCCACCATATATTATGTTGGTTCAAGAGGGTTGGACAGGATATTGTCGCATGTGAAAAAACGTCTGTAATAGGGTTACCGCATAACATGCATGTAAACGGATTTTGAGCGGGTTTTGATACAATAAGTTTGCAGATGAATTTAAAGTTTAGAATTTCGTTGAAAGAATCTGCAATTTTCCACATGTTGAAAGGTTTCGATATACAAAATACAGCATTGAATCTTAGAAAGTCTGGGTCAAGCTCAGTTCGATCGATGCGTTGAAGAGTATGGTTTTTGTAAACAGCTGAACGCACTATAGATTTCCATGATAATTTTGATGGGAACGATCCAGAAGAGAGCCAGGTATTCAGGTAATGTGAGAGTTCATACGTCTGAAGAAGGAACAATGCATCCGGAATGAATCCCATTTGGTCTCCAGTTCCAGGTAGTTGATACAGGAAGGAGAAAAGGCGTGATGTAAAGATCTCTTTTGAAAGATAGTTGAGATCTATTCTACAAAGTCTGCCAAAGAAAAGAAGTTTCCTGGTATCAATTTCCGCAGTGATTGGTAGAAGACCCATGAGTTGTTCACAAATGTCTGATCTGGTAAGTTTAGGAAGGCTGAAAACTTGTTTGCATATTCCGTGTTGCAGAGTGTTGAGGCGTCTTATATCTTGGTTCACCATATGGTTCCACAGTTCACAACCATAAAGAACGGATGGCATAGTTCTGTAGAGATGAGACATCGTCTCTGGGTTTACAAGAGATATATTCATGTCAGTTAATGCGTAGAATGATTTCCAACCCTTGGAGCACGCGTTGATGACTCGAGATCTTGATTTAGTATTGTTGCTAATAGGAATTCCTAGATGTTCATAGACGTTTACATATTGTATTTTAGAGTCTCCCAAGTTAATGTCTTTTTCTGCAGGATGACTTTGGCCTTTAGCACGGAATTGCAGGATGTTTGACATAGAAGTGTTGTATTCAAAGCGCCATAGACAGGTATCGATACGCACATCCTGAAGTGACCTCATCACCAAAGAGTTATCAAACAAGTTCAATTATTTATCATTCCTAAGGTTCACAAGAACATTGACCAAGCCATATACACATTTTTTCAAAGTGCGTTAATGTGGTCGCTATTAACGCACTTTGAAAAGAAATTTAATTTTTTTTAGATGCGTTGATTTGGCCCCAATTTTAACGCACTTTAAAAAAAATTACAAAGTGCGTAATTTTTCAGAGTGCGTTGTAACAATCCTGCCGTGTGCTCCTTCACATGAATGGGTAAACAGAAAAATCCTTAGACAATTCATTGTGTAAAATATGACATCACAATAGGTATGAAATCGGCATTGACTTCATGTTGACAAACTCATTGCATCGACCAAATAAACTCAATAACTAAATGATTTACTGTTTTCTCTACATAAATACCTTTTAAGATTACCTTTTAAAATGTGAGTATCAATTCACAATCAATAAATACTTTTAATCAAGAACAAATATTATTGAATTTTTACTTCAGTATTTGTACTTTTTTTTCAAATTTGAACACCGGTCACGGTAGCCTAGTGGTAGAGCGTTCGCTTCGTGATCGGGAGGCCCGGGTTCGATTCTAGTTCACGGCGCCGCGTCATACCTAAGACGTAAACAAAGGTAGTGACTGTTCCTTCGCCAAGCGCTCGGCACTAGAAGTGAAAGTCACGGGTCTTTCGGATATGACCTTAAAAACGTAGGTCCCGTGTCACGGTAGGCGCTGGCACGATAAAGAACCCTCACTGCTCAATGGCCCTGAGTGCCGAGTATAGGTCTAAATTTGAAGCCCTTCACCGGCATCGGTGACGTCTCCATATGAGTGAAAAATTCTCAAGAGGGACGTTAAACAATATACAATCAATCAATCAATCAAATTTGAACATTCTAGTTTACTAGCAGCTAGGTTCTGCCAGTCCAGTGAATCTAAAAAAGCTCCAAAGCAACAGTAATAGATCGGTATCTGTAGATAGAGAGAGTCTCCGTCTAAAAGAAATATATTTATCATAAGATTCAATTGTTTATAATAACTGTATATATAATTTATTTTCATTGTCCATGAGAACCGATACAGGAGAACATAATGATTTTTGTTCCGACGTCACTTAGTAATTACTCCACCATCTCTGATATGAAACTTTATTACATTATAGAGAAGACCAAAAAGAGAAAAGGATATTAAAAAATCAACAATTCCATTTTATTATGAACAGAATAAATGATTATACATGTACATTTTTGTAACATTAACAACAACATAGAGACATTAATCTTTAATATTATACGTGCAGACAATAATCAGATTGTATTAAAAATCACACTTCTAGTATCAGAGGATACAACTGATATAGACCTAGATGTTCGTCCATTGTTTTCATCCTGTTTTCCAATAATCTGCTGAAACTTTCTCCAAGTCTTGACAAACATTCCAACAAGGGCAAACCGGAACCCTTCACTCATTGTACAATACAAAACGAAATGTATCGGATAGGAGACTTGTACGAGCAAATTCAGAATAATCTCGATTGTGTGAGAGTTCTCCGAGATCGGGTTCTCTCCCCTGGTAAGGTTTGTAGCCACCATCACGTAAAAGGCTGCAATGGGCATCTCTACAATGCATACGCTGTTTACGATCAAAATAACCAACCATGTGGTGATCCGACTGTCACGTGGTTCGTTTTCACCGGAACCAAAAGTGCTTCTGCGCCGGATTGTTCGTCTGCGTTTCTCTGCCACGCGAATCCTCACTAACATAATGGTACTGAAGACAATCATCGCCAAACACGGAACAATGTTCACAGCAACTGCTCTAACCCACGAATACGCAACCACATACACACCGTGGACAAAGTCCGAGGGTGTCCGAAAACATGTGGTTACTTCTTTATTGGGATCCAAAAGAGATGGGACCTTGGTTTTGATAAATTGGTATTCAAAAAATCTGCTCAAATGGCAACCAGTAGCCAATGTGAAAATAAAGATAACAAAAAAATAAGTTCGCTTGATGCCGCACCATAATCTGACATTGAGAGGGTACGACACACAGATGTATCTTTGTACCGCCAGAAGTGTTGTTAGCCAAATCGAGGCTGTATGCGTGATTGTCGGAAGATAAACGGTCATATATTCCCAAATATAGCAAACCTCAAAAGGAATGAATTCTTGAAAGTTTTTCATGGTGTACACATAGATATATGTTGGAGTAGGCAAAACAATAGTCAGGGTGTCAACAACAGCCATACATCGAAGCACGAAGTGAGTCGGAGAGTTCATTTTAAGTTTGGCAAAAACAGTCACAAAAAGAATATTGGTAATTAACACAATCACACATAATACAGGTGTTACGTACCCATAGATCGGTAGAGAGATGTCAGTGTTGTGAAATTCCTGAAAATTAAGTCCAAATGGAATTGCTAGATTCTTTTCTTTATTTTTGGTAGACAAACTGTCATTTTGTTGTGATTTTATATAGTTCTCTAACCAGGACAAATCACTCTCAGACAGGCCCTCCATCATTCTTCAGCTGCTTTGCTCAGTGGGTCCTTTTTATACGACCGACTCAATATTGAAGATGCTCTGGACCCCTCAAGAGGGTCACAAATTACTACATGCTGTTATCCCAACATGTGAAGTTTCCCACCCAGAAAACGTCTCAATGACCAGGATTGGAAACAGTAACATGTTTGTCTTGACTCTGTTCTGATTCAAGTATGATCTCTCAGTAAATTTGTACTGTCAAGAATCGGAGCTTCAAGAAGCATATTTGCTGCCCAAACTCGATTATGTCATGCTATTTTGATAGCAGTTAGTTGTCTATACAGGCCAGGAAAGGTGTCATCCGATGACCCTTTGTTTACAATGCTTTGTTTGCTGATGGTTTCCCATTGTGGGAATAACATATCTGTTTTGAATGTATCCCATTAACACAATGTAACACTGAAATCAATATATCCATTATTGTGAATGTTTAACATGAAATAAAAATCTTTTGTTTTGTCTCAATGTGCAATTGTTTTTCAAATGCACTGCTGGAACACTTTTCCTTGATATAAAGATTGAAAATGGGATTAAACTTCGATTTTAAAAAGTTAAATGCCTGACGTAAAGTCAAAGTAAGCAAACAAAGACTTGATTTCATCTTGGTGGGTTGTTGACATGATTTATTTTTCAAAATTGTATGATATGTAGGCATATAATACAAAACTGAATAAATACTTTTTAAGTATAACACAATTTATTACTAAATAACGCCTTTAAAAATACAAGTGCTATTTAAAGATACATGAAGGAATTAGTTTAAACATCTTTATTCATGAACATCTTTATACTAGTACTAGCATATACATGTATATGTGAATACAAAATTAGTTTGAAACATCGGATATCCAGAACCAGCTTCTGTACACAGACTCTAAGCTAACTTTAACAAAAACGTAGAAACACACCAAAATGCCTTTTCTGACTAGTCTATATATGACCTTGGAAAATGTTTAATGTTATAATGTTTTCTTTTTAACATTTCATAGATAACTGTATATCCTTGATTATAACAACAAAAAAACAAGAACATTCGCAAACATACTCGTACATTGCATAAAAATAACAACATATCTAAAACAATAACAAATACATTGTAACAATCAAAACAAACCGAGGAATTTAAAAAATCTTCCCCCTCTTCCTTTCAAATTACCTTTTTGGGGTATTTTAAAACTGCTAAACTGGTTTCAAAAGTTTAATATATAATAAAAATGAAATAACCGAAATCGAAAAATGTAATCTTCGAAAAAAAAATTATTATATAAGTAAACTAACGAATGCAAGGTATCAATTGATGTCCATCTATCTACATCTTTATTCTCTTTGTCTTCAAAGTAAAATAATGACATGAAAATATTTCATTAACAAGTAAATTATGGTTATGATTAATCATGTGCATTTAAGCTGTAATATTCACCTGTACCATTAACCTTTTAAGTAATTTAGCTGGCCATTTAAACTTACTTTAATAAGTAATTGATCTGGCCATTTAAATTGGGGCGAAAGTGCAAAAGGTTTTAATACACTTCTTCATAATTCTCCTTTCTAACCAAGCTTCATCCGAAAATTTTGGAATAGAGAGATTATTTACTCGCACTAGAAAATCTTTTTTTTCTAGCATTATCTTAACTTTTCTTTATATCTTGTCAATTCCAATCACTTATAGCGTGTTTACCTATATTGTCGAAAATATTACGATAGAAAATCTACCGACATAAAGACGTCGGAATCAAGCCTAAAGATGAGGACGAGCTTATTAAATTAAAAAAAAAAACGTTTATGGGGGCAATGCCAAAATTCATCATACCCATATTATCTCGACTTCTGCAAAAAGTGGAGGACTTAGTCCCCGGCCTGGTTCTGACGCCTATTTGATACGCTTAAGTTCTTCGTGTTGATCTTAACTAAATGAATAAATAGACTCTCAATCTTCAGTCTCTACTGAAATAAAATATGGACCAATAATTAAACCTCAGAAGGTATACCTCAGTCATTCTCTCTTCTTGCTGAATCATATTCTTACGCAAAAGGATGACAAGCTTTCTATAATGCTGGAAACATGATGTTAATGACATATTTTGGTTTGGAACCAATAATCATCGAACTTGAATTCAGATGCATAATTCCTATAGGTTGCTCTTTCAGAAGAACATGTACACTCTATATCAGTTTAATAAAGGTGATTGTAAGTGTGGTCTGCATGTTACTGTGATATCCGGTAAATGCGCTGGTAATGTCGAGCCCGATGATTTTTCCTCGCAGTCAGCTAACCACTTGAAAATCCGTTGTGTGCTGCTCATTTTCTTATGAAAGTAATGATGTAGTACCTTTTGAGTAAGATTGACCACCTCTGGTGTTTTAGGTGGGAAAGCACTGTCCATTTCTAGGTCAGATAGAGTAATGTCATTCACATCCGGTCTTTTTCTGCTCGGGGTCGATCGCCTGGGTGTTTCGGTTTGTCGAACTTGTGGTGCGTCCTCCAGATCGCTGAGATCACTAAATTCGTCTTCTACAAGTCATTAAACGTCAAATTTTATAGTTATACATGCAGCAATTGTAATAAAAGATAAACATGTTCATATTGCCACTTGGAGTCAAAGTTTTCAAAATATTCTACCTAATAACACCGAAATTTCATAATTTCGTCGAACCTTTTGTTTAATTTTTAGTTTTCTTTTTTCTATTCGCCTGCGTGGCGGAGTGCTGAGAGCGTCTGCTCTGGAGTCGGGGAGTAAGGAGCTGATCCTTACGTCGCGGGTCCGAATCCCACTTTGGGACGTGGAGACCGGTCCTTCGGATGAGACCGTATAAACCGAGGTCCCGTGTGTCGCAGTAGGTGCTGGCACGAAAAAGATCCCTCTCTGCGAAATGAGTATAGGACAACATTTACAGCTCTCCATCGGCAAGTGTTGGCGTCTCCAGATGAGTGAAAAATTCTCGAGAGGGACGTTTAAAAAATCAATCGATCAATATACGGCTTACTTGCATGATTGTAGAATCAATTATAAGCATTTGATATTATTTATGTGATTTCGGAAAAAAGTAAAATAAGATTTTAAAAATTAACTTTTTATCAAGTTTTTATATATTAGGTAAGTCGGACAAAGTCCTATTGTGTTACGTAAGTCTAAACGATAAGATAGTAAATAACATAAATGTTTTACCAATAGCATTATTCCAGCACAGCTTTGTTAACGGTTGACCGAATGGAACAGGGGTACCACATCTATTCTTTCCTCGGCTGCTTGTTCGCCCTGATGACCTCAATATCAGCGTGGGAGACTCCAGCCCAATCTGTCTCCTGTACATGCCATTATTCCCGAACAAATCCGCCGTCTCACTCGGAACATTGCTCCGGCTGCCACCGCTACCCAGCAATTGCCTCTGAAGCCTCGTTTTCACAAAGGGTGTCTCTGGTCGATTTTCCTCCTCTTCTGGCCACGGGTTAAATGCCTCACTCGTGAAAGGAGTCCTGACTGCTTTTAAGGGTTCTCTTTTCCGAAGTATAGGAATTCCCTCATGTCTCTGGGACTGCTGAGTCCGAGGTCGGAGTTTGTTTTGTTTCGCTAGAACCTCTAGCGAGGTATGGAGCATGTTTAGTTTACCTGGTTTTAACATTTGGGGTACGGATGCTTTCCTTGTGCAAATCTAATTAAGTTCTTGTGCAGTCGCTTGCTTTTTCCACAGTGACGCATATTTTTCAGTTCTGTTCCAAAAATTTTGTTTACTAAGTTCATATATTTTGACTGTGTAACGAGGTCTTCAATACACAAGATTAAAATCCATTAAAATGTTTCTGTTTAATTCAATAATCCAAAAGGGGTACCTTGAAGGACTTTCATATAATAAACAATACCGTAATGAATGTTTATCAGATTCAAAGTTGTATCGTATTTCCAATTTACTTTTTCTCACAATCGCGATTTGCTTTTTTTATGTTTTGTTGATTTAAAATTACGAAAAGAAAATGTTCAATATTTCCATATACTCTCTTTACACCCGACGATAGAGATTTTAACGTAGAAAGTTTAAAAAGATTAATAAAATCGCACATGCCAATAGATTAAAACTTAGACCACTTGGACACAAAACAGCCCTCGGATTACCGTATATAATACTATTCATGAAAACGCACCGGTGAACTACCCCATAGCTTTAAACCAAATTGAATCTAAAGGCAAAGGACGTGATTCTTACGTGCTGCATAATTAGTTAATTGATGTGCCATTTAAAACCATGTATATTTTATCATTTGCAATAACTTTATTCAGGTTTTTAAAAAAAACATTTTTAGAAATAATTAAATATCTTTCCGAATTATCTACCAAATTAAAACAGGATTTGGGCAGGAGTTTGTTAGAGTTATCGAACTTAGCCCAGCTGTAGATCACCTTTATGGAGATGAATGCACGGTTGGTCTATACTTTTGAACCCATGGCGGATCCAGGACTGGATTCTCGAAAGGAAGCCATTTCCAGCTGACACTTGAGTGAAGGCCCGGGGGACAAAGCCAAATCTCAGATTTTAGGTGGTTTTGACCAGTTTTTTATGCCATGCCTTCCAAAATGTTCGCATAGCTGTAAAAATATCATTTAAATGTGATGAATCTGCACAGGACAAAAGCACTAAACCAATACAAAAATAATCTATGGGATAAAAGAGAAGAAAGAGAAATTAAATAAATGAGGAGACAATTATTTCTATGTTTCCGGTGGCTTTAAATATGAAAATATTCTTATTGTCAATCCTGTAAATTGTATGTTTCAGATATAGCTTGTATAAATTAAGCCTGTGCATATATTTCGTAATTAGCATGTTGAACCAATCCTGTAAATCAGAGTGAATGACCATTAAATATTCTGAAGTTCCTTTACACCTAATGTAAACACATAGCAAAACGTCTTAATGTAAACTTATGTACACACATAGCAAGATGTCTAAATGTAAACCTAATGTAAACACATTAGCAAGATGTCTTATTGTAAAGTTATGTACACACATAGCAAGATGTCTTAATGTAAACATATGTAAACACATAGCAAGATGTCTAAATGTAAATCTAATGTACACACATACACATGTAGTAATTATAAGATGTCTAAATATAGACTTACGTACACACATAGCAAGATGTCTAAATGTAAACCTAATGTAAAAACTAGCAAGATGTCTAAATGTAAACTAATGTACACACATACACATGTAGTAATTATAAGATGTCTAAATGTAGACTTACGTACACACATAGCAAGATGTCTAAATGTAAACCTAATGTAACAAGAGGCCCAGGGGCCACAGCGCTCACCTGAGCACATCGGGCTTGAATTTACTCCCCCCCCCCCCCCCAGGCAT
>PRKT01000230.1:699896-763074 GCA_003671525.1 Saccostrea glomerata
TTTTTTTTTTGGTTTTTTTTTTTTTTTTTTTTTTTTTTTTTGCTTGTGAAGAAATTTCTGGGTTGAAAAAAATCTTTTTGGAGACTTGGGTGGACCCCCCTGGGGAAAATTTCTGGATCCGCGCCTGCTCTACAATAATAATGACAATATAGAACCATTATTGTTTATATATTGGCGAATACATGTACACCATGAATTGCTGGACATTGTATTTTTCAAGGACACAATGATTCGAGCAATTGGTTGCTGCTTGGTAAAAACTGAAATATGGTCATCCAATACCCTTTTCAATAAAATTGGATTTTTTCTTAGGGGTTGATGTTATTGTCAAATTTTGTCCACTACAGTTCATTGGTTTAAATGTTGTTTTAGGCAAGAGATGTACTTCTTTTGTGTTATGATTTTCGTACGACTTAACAATTTTTGCAAGATTTCCCAATCTTAAAATATTAGACAAAACGAACAGAGGAAAATAGCAATGATTGAATCTAAGTACGCTTGAAATTCTTATAGAAGATGCACAAAGTGTTCTTTTTCCCTACTTTTCATGGTAAATAGAAATGTTCTTTATTACATGTGAATAAACAGCTTGACAAGTGTTTATCCCCTTTTCATTGTTTTGCACTGTCTATTTACATGTATGTTAAAGCCAATGTCTGTAAAAAGCCATGACAAAAATTTCAAAGCAAAGAAACGCAAAAAAAGTTCGGCTTTATAGGCGTTTGAGAGTTTTCTGCTTGAGGTTGTTAGTAAAGGCGGCAAAGCTTTAGAAAAAGATGAACTTTTCTTGTACCCCAGATTGCAATTGATGAATTTAATATCATCGTCTCCAGTAGATCTATGAGTGATATCAGAAAAAAGACTAATTGTCATCCAAAAATATATCGTGTCAGGTGAGGTACACAGTAGACATCAGTCCGCATAACGCAGTGGTTCACTGAAATTTAAGAAGGCAGAATTTCTCTCTTTCTCTCTCTCTCTCTCTCTCTTATACCGAGATCGATCGAGATGGTTAACGAGTTCCAAGTATGATACATCAAAATCGTAGGAAAAACTAATTCCATAATTGATTTACGGGTAGCTAAGGTGACATTAAAGATGCTGTCGGAAAAAAAATCCCGAATTCCAATTTCTGAAATTCTTATATTCCCATAAGGATTTAATTCTGTAGTGAGAGTATGCTTCAAAATCTGGTAGATCTCTTTTTTTAATTCTTATGATACATCAAAATGTATGTGGAACGAAGAGTAACCTAATTGTTTTTCCCTTTTAAATTTGAGTATCATTTGTTTATTGAACCATAACATGGTATTTTCGTACAAAACAAAGAATGCATCTTTAGTATGAATATAAAACATTAAATACATTCCATATGGATTTTTCTTTTGTTTATACGGCTACCTTAACGTGGCGTTACTGTTAAATACATTAAAAAGTCGTCATTTTCTCATAAACCGACAGTTTTTGAGTTATATTTGTCAATTCGATTTTATTTCTAACTTCGGGCTGACATCTTCATTTTCGTCATCTGTATGAAACGCTGCACTTGTAAGAACGCTTGAGGTCTTTTTGTACTCTTTTTTTCTGGGTTTTAATCCAAAATATGCCAGCTGGGGATTTATGTATCATAAAATATAATTAGGAGTATAAAAATGAATAAGGTCTTAACTCTGTAATCCTTGATTTTTACTTGCAGCTTTTTGAAATCGCCACAAATCTTTAGGTTTATTCGGTTAAAAAAAGATTTGAGCTTTGGAAAAAAGTCCACGCACTTGTATAACTAGCATTTACGCCAGCAACTTTTACCCATCTATTTTAATTGCCATTATAATTAAAATCCCCAATCTGTTTCTTCCTATGACGTCATTTATATATAGTCTCGTACCCGTGATCATCGTCCATTGCGAGAAACAGACGGATACATTTGTACCTTTATCTCCTGAAGAGTTCCGCTGGTGGATGTATAATCGCGTCATGGTCTTTTATGATCGGGAAATTGTAAGGACTGATCAATTATTTTATGTGCTCCACAAAGAGCACAAATAACAGTCTTTCGTTTGATTATTATTAACAGATTGAAATAGAATTGTTTTTCTACGCTTCTTCCAAGTGTTTTTCTCTCCAAATATGCATGCTTCCTTTTCTCTCTCTGATCAAATGTTTAAGCATTGAACTTCACAAGAGTCAAGAGACTTTTTTCTTACTTATCTGGATATTCATGGTCAACTTCGGGGGGTTTCTAAAAGTCAAGAGCACCATTCATGCATATTGTTCTGGATTTATTACAGCATAAGAAAACATCCCACGCAATGGGAAAAAGGGTTATTCAGATTATTATTTAATCTCAACCTGTTATTAGCACACTGGATAATAACGAAGCAATTTTAACATAAATTTATACTTGCATTGCTAATTTGACGTACCTTGAGTACTGTTTTTTTTTAAAATGATTATTTCTTCTGTGTTATTTACTAAAATATACAGAAATAAATAATATCCTTTCTTTCATAACAAGCATTTTTTTTTTATCAAAGACATTCCTTTTCGCACTTACCTTCCCATATGTACGATAAAAAGGCGGGAAAATATTCGGAATTCCTCGCCCTTGTAACAGCGTCGGCAATAACAATAAACTAAATAGCCACTCAAGCACAGAAGCGTGTTAAATTTATTGTCTCGCAGGCATCAGAGTACTAGAGACATTTCAGAAAATATTTGTTTCTAAAGTACTTCACTTTCTAGTGAAATTCTTACACCAAGTGTGTTCAAGATTATGCATGATTATAAAAATTGATTTTGAAAAAAAAATATATCGATAGAATATTTATTACACTGATTTTGACTTTGTGAAATGAAATTAAATATTTTAACCAGATGTTAAAAAATATGCCAAAAGTAATATGAGATGTTAAAAATACAGCTGAAATACAGCTTTTTTTTTAAGTTAAGAAGAAAATTTGAAGAAGTACAACACGTACTGCTGTTTCTACTTGCTACATGTACGATTTTTTCCTACCGACATTTTACTGCTACTGCAAAAACCTGTTATGTCATTACACGGAAGAAATGCAATTTGGCTGAATAATTTTAGACCTTGATAATTTAGGAATAGGTACAGGAACATTTTCTTCTCCAAAACTCAATTATCTTTGATTAAATGGGTGTATCTCTTATATGAAAAGTGATATTTTAGTAAAATAATTTGATGTTTGGCCAAACCATATAATTTGGTGAAAAAATAAGAAAAGCTAAACCTAAAGTTCACGACATTTTAGAAAAGTTCTAGAAAAATACGGTGTTTTGTTGCTGTAAAATTTCTGGGAACATTTTCAAGAGTCTATCTTTACGATTTTACATGAATAAAACTTTCTAGGCCTAATTAAATTTGCATGTAATTCAAAAATTAACACCGTAAATCTATTGTATGGGAGATAAAAAAAATTGTGTTTATTATGTATCTCCAAATACTGAGATAGATTTCCTGAAAAAGACTATATGATTATTTTCAAGAATTAATGAAAAGGAAAACACAGTTTTACATCTTTTAGGCAGTCTCTAAAGCGCAATTCAATTTAATACATGTAATATGAGTAGTGTGTGGGAGAAAATATAATACTTGAGTATATATTTAATTAAATCAAGGATCTTAGATTACAACGCGGAAATAATACGCCAAAAAACTTCAGCATAATCAAACCAACAGTGTAGTTATTACTTGTAGAATTATAAAGCGTAATTCGCTGCTACTTGAAATCCCCGCCTATTTTTCTAGAGTGAATGCGGCAGACGTCCCTGTAAACAAGATGATCTGTCTGTGACGTAGGAATCTGAAACCTGTTAACCGTCTGATGGAGCGATGTAATATTACGACGAAAAGTATAGAACCGCTCCACCGGCGAGGTGTGCGAAATTCGCCTTGTGTCAGGGACGCCAACTTCTGTGTTGTAAAATGTTACTACCAGAAAGCAAAGTGTTGCATGCTGAAAGATTTTGACAAATCGTTGAGACAATATCTAACAAAATTAAACGAATCAGTCTGTTTTTTAACCGCCAGTGTCTCTATGGGTGGTATTGCTCTCGATCATCGCACTTTTTCTCGCTCAGGATTTACTTATTAGTATTAAATCATTCATTTTTTACTTCTATAATCTTGATAAATATGCAAGTACGAATTGAATTCGGTACAATGTATTCACATCATAAAGAAAACATAATTTAAAAAATTCTGTAAAAAAAAAAAAAATAATTGCGTACTGGTGTCTACTTATCTAAACAACACATACAGACCTAGCTTGTGAAAAAAATTAGGCATTTTCTAATTGATTGGACAATTATAATGTAATATTTTACCAGGTTTTCCATGCCCAAAAAGTGTTTCTTTAAACTCTATGAGATTCAATGACACCGGAAGTATTCGAATCATATTTTTCATCAACACCTTCCGGTCCATGTACTGATTTGTTTACGTCTCTTGTACACACCTAAAATACATGTAAAAAAATATTTCAGTGCCAATATCCTTAAAGTTTTTCTCTCCCAATAATAATATTTTTCATACAAATTGCAAAACTCTCTTTAAAACATAATTTTCGAGTCAAGTGGTACGCAGTACTCGAAATGCTTTCAGAAATCAAACAAATGGTCGAAGCATCTTCAATGTTTTCACAAACAAAACTTAATCAAGAATTTCAATAACGCATGCAGAAAGAAAAAATCTTCAAAGAAACTATTAACTCAAATTTTTCAAATACTGTTTGTAAAGAAATATTGCTTGAAAGGAAAGGGATTTATCCTAGTTCTTTACACTAAAAATTCAATCAAAACTATTAATTGAGAATGAGAGAAATTACATATACATAAAAATATTTTTCTATTATAATATAACTGCTGTTTTACTTTTAAGATATTTCACTGGATAAAATGAATGGAATTCACTGCCTGGAATCTGGGTAATTTAATTATATACTATTCTCATTTCAGAGGACTCGGGTTTAGTAATTAAAAAGGCCATTAAAAACTATGGTAGATCGTGGGAGCGTATAGTATTCTATAAATGTGTCGTTTAGCAATAGGTCAAGTCGTTGAGAAACAGGAAAAAGTATGTCATGCAACAGACTTTGACAACTTAAGTCATTATTTGTTATGGGAAGAAATTCAGAGAGAGAGAGAGAGAGATACAGAGAAATTCATGTCATTTACTCTTTCTCTGTGGCTTGTATCGTTCTTGTTTCATCTTCTTTAAAAATCGGGATTTGTATTTCATTGAGATGTTATCCCTGTTTTTTTTATGTTTTCAAAATTCAAAGAACTCGTCGTCCTATAGAAAACAACACAAAGGTCGAGTACTCACAACCAATTGATCTAGAATTGTCATGTTTATTTACCAATTACAGATTATAATAACAAGATGAAAACAAAAAACAAACCAATCTATCCCGGATCATTGATAAGGCATTGGTCCGACTAATATTTGTTTGTCACAAGTTCCTTTTGACAAGGATTTCCCCAGCTGGATTATACGAAGTCTGATGTATGAGACGCTTGATGAGTATATTATGCTACCATTATCGATAAAACGCTCTGTTAACCCAGTTACCAACAGAAGTTGATCTACATGGGTTTTATAAATCAAATTTTCGAAGGTAAAATGGTTTTTCTTTTGATTGTAGCACCGTGAAAAACGAGGACGATTCGTGTTGGGACTCATGGGGGCTATTGCACAATCTGAGCGTAGTTTGGCTAGACGAACGTGATTATCTACACAAACTTCAATGTTATCGATATATGCCAGTTATCAATTATTTCAGCAATAAAAAACAATAAAAAAGATTAGGGTAATCAAACGTCCCGCGGAGCTACAATATCGTCTGCTAAAGTACGCTGGTTGTAGAATATTTAATGTCTGAAGACAAGAGAGATGCGTAACATTTATACCTCTCTCCGCGTGCTCACTTCAGACATTTTTATTTATTTGATCAAACCATCAGTGAAATTACACTTATTGCTCTGAAAATTAACAGACAAAAAAACAAAATTTAGAGTGTAGCCGGTTTAGTGCTATTAAGAAAAATTAAACGAGGTCAGCCAATATTTTTTTTATGCATTTTACATTTATTTAAATTATAAAATTTGTCTATAATTTAATTATTTAAATATTAAAATTGATATCATGATTAGTATATAATCAATTTAGCAAATTTTTAAATTAACGTGATTTTAATCGTCAAGTTCAAGTCCCAGTGCGATGAATCTTCAACGTAGTTATCAAACACTGAAACTTAGATAGCACTTATTATCTAATATATTTAAAATATTATCTAAACCCTCTTCTCATAATTCTGTTAGTAGATGTAAAATAAAAATTCTTCAAACAATTTCTCAACCTTGAAAAAATAGCCTCGAAAATTACAGAAGTGCCCTAATGACCCCCATTTTACAAATATTGTAATACATATAACTTATTTGTAACTAGAGCTAAATCTCACCGAATGCAGTCTGCGGTTTAACCTAAAAGATAAAATAAAAGAGACCGAGCTTTCACTCTGACTATCAAAGACTAGGGAAGATTGATTGCTAATTGACTGCTTATTATTTAACGTCCTTTTCGAGAATTTTTCACTCATATGGAGACGCCACCACTTACCGCTGGAGAGCTGCAAATTTTGTCTTATACTCGGCACTTAGGGCCATTGAGCAGTGAGTGATCTTTTTCGTGCCAGCACCTAGTGCGACATGAGACCACGATTTACACGGTCTCATCCGAAGGACCGATCTCCACAATCCACAGTGGGATTCGAACCCGCGACGTAAGGATCAACTCCTTACTTCGCGACTCTAGAGTAGACGCTCTAACCACTACACCACGCGTGCGACAACTGGAGAAGAAAGGACATGATATTATCAATTACAGTTACAATTTTGTTGTAAAGTTGTTGTTTTTTCGAGTTAAATGTAACATTTACTACACGGAAATATTTAAAACTAAGTGCATACAATTTTTCTTACAACACCTGCTGCGACATGGGACCTCGGTTTGTACGGTCTTGCCCGAAGTAAATCACGATTTTGAAAATCAGTACCAGCAGTTTTGTTCCATTTCCTTAAATTTTAACTGTCCAATATCAACTAATATTCATGACAATTCTCAAATTGTCTGTCATTGACAAGTCTTAATTCAGTTAATCCTTTTTGAGATAGTCAATACATTCGAAGCTTCAGTGATAGGGTTGAAATAATAAGTTTTCTTTATGATATTGTCCACTTCATTAAACGGATACTACGAAATGTGTATCAAAACGGAATATGGCGAAAACCATTCTATAATTCCTTAGTCTTTTGAGCTAGATGCGCAAAATATCACTTTCTGGGTGTGTTTTTGTTGAACGATTTTCAAAGATATGACGGAGAAAGCTAAATGAAATTTGCTACAAAATTAAATAGGACTCGAAGCGTAGCCCTGACCTATATAAGACAAGAGTGAGTACAGTTAGAGTTGATCTCTGTTGGATGGGGTGAACACTAGTAACTGTCACATCGTGTTATCTCAGCCCGCTGACTCATTCACAGAAAAAGACGTCTCTCTCGCTTAATTATTTATACTAACAGCAATATTCCAAGATTTCAGGATTTTGTGAGATGACGAAAGTGTCAATGATAACTTTCACAAGTTTTAGAGTTGAAATAAAAATAAATAAAATATGACTGTTTTGTATGAAAATGCATTTTCCGTAAAGTGATTTTAAAATAAATTGCGTAATATTATTTTAGAAGATTGAAATTAGCATAACGATTTTTAGATTTTAACACACTTCATAATTTGCAACAAAACTTGAAAACCCTTTTACAAAGTGTTTCAGCCTTCTAGAAACACATGACCTATAATTAACGTAATTCTTTCGATTGAACTTGTTCTAATTTATTTCATAAATATAACAAAAATCTTATTAACATTTAAAGTAATTGAAAATTATATCCAATATACATGTAACATTGATGTAAATACATAAAAGTAGTGCCTTTGGATGAATTTCTTAACCTTTAAATTCTATGTTTTATTTTAAAAATGCAAATCTGAACATCTGTGTGAGATTTCCCCCAGCCTTTTGACAGTGATGGGGTACAAACCCGTTAGTTTAATTTGTACAAGCCAAGCCAATAAAGACAAGTGTTTAAGTCTATTAACCACTTTGTATGTCGCATGACCGGAATGTCCGCTTTACCACCCTACATTCCGCGAGGTGAAATAGTGCTCAGACAATTTCCGCCAAAAAGTATTTTTGCTAAAAGTCTAATAATATATGAAAGTTTAATTTTTTAAATAATTTTTGTTTAAACTTGATAATTTAACTTTCTCAAATTCTTCAGTATAAAATCCAAGGAATTTTAAAGAATTTGAAAGAATAAATCTATTGCAAAATATCTTTGAAATTGTGGGCTAATAACGTTCATTTGTACATCACAACGCATGCGAAGGTTTACGATAAAGCGTTTATATATGCCATAGTTTGTATACTAGCCATATGATTGATTTTCATAAACTGTAGATATAATGGAACTAGTAGCGAAAACACTGACATCTAACATTGTAAACTTCTTAATCTCACTAAGGATTCTTTGGATTCATTGATGTATCATCAAAACACTTAGAATGTATCAACTCGAAGATTAGAAACAATTGGCTGTCAGCATGTCAAGGGTCTTTTCATATTACGATAGACGATAATCGCTGATAAAAAGGTCCAAATTTTGTCAGTTTGGTGGATTGTTTGTATCCATTAGGTACCTGTATGGCTTATCATTTATATCATTGTATATACACATAATATTCCATCATAAAACATCCAAAGAAATGCATTAAATCATGTTAGCAAAATGTATATATATAATCATCTGAAACACATGCCATTATAACAGTTCTAAAATTATGTTAGTACCCGGTAAATAAGTATGTGATCATCTAAAAGTAATTTATTATGATTTTATAAAAAGCGATGCGGCCATGTTAGAGGGCTGAAATCAAGCCCTGACGTATACATATACAAACGTGACCTCGTCTGAAGGTCACCAACATCGTACGATCAATGGAGCAAAAATACAAGAGACTGGATGATTCATACTCTCAGACAAGATGTAAACATAAGAAATCTACCAAATCTCATGTCGCCCCGTCAACTCTCTGTTCGGAAGAAGGCAAAAGAAGCAGATTTTCCCATCATACCCCGTCATCCTCACTTCCGGTTTAATTGAAGAAGACAAAGAATACCATAAAGCCGCCACATAAACATCAAAATAAGTCTGTTGTTACTAACGGGTCAATCTATGACTAATGCTATTTTTTGATAGTACTGTTTTGTACTATTATATTTAGATATATTAGTAAGAGACAGCTCATGACTAATACTGTTTTCTCATTATACTGATATACCCATGTACTTCTTCTTTTGGACGTAGTTCAGTCGAACACGGATTAGGAGAAAGATCCCACAACCTTAAACTATGTAAGTGATATCTCTATCTAAATAATACTGTAAGACCTCCATACAAACATCGTACATTTATTGATGAAGCAACAGACCAACATTTTAAAGAAAATGAAAATTTTTACCCACTTCTGGCACTTTTTTTTTATTTCATTCAAATGAAAATCTGGAGAGTTTTTGTATCTTAATTGTTGACTTCTGCTACCACCATTCTAACTGTTAAAACTTGTGGTTGCTTGTATAAAAAGAACAATCTGCTAGCATTATATGAGCTCTATTTTGTTAAACTTTTGTTTTGTAAATTTTGCAAGCAAAAAAACTAATAAACAAGTTTTATAGTTAATATGGTTTTAGTTTAATTGAGCAAAAAATGATTTCAATAACATTAGGTAAATTGAGTTATGATCTACTGAAACAAACAATAAAAAAAAATTCAAAACTGACTTCTTTTCAATTTTTATTGAAATTGTCTCGATAAAAAGATTTTTTTTTCATAATGTCATGAAAAAGGATCTGAAAAAAAAATCAGGTCCTATGTGAAAAAGCATCAAGACGCATTAATCTAAAGTATATGATGCAACTCTCCTATGTTTTTAAAAAGCGCAATGAGATTCTGAAAGCGCGTACCATTATAAACCACTTGATACAGAAGTATTTCAACATTTTTGCTAATTCACAAAGGAAATAGTTTATTAAGATACAAGCGATACTGATCAATCATAATACTATAGGTTATATGGCATATTCTAAATGTTCGAGGTGTTCCGAATTTACTTTGAATGAACAGCTGGCGGATTATCACATCCGGTAAATCCGTGTATTTTCGTGATTAATTACATAACTATTCCCACTTTCGACATCGTAAAAATGTCCAAAACGTGCTACTGTACAATTATTTATTGAAAAATGTTACATTTCAAATGACGGAGTCAATTTATGTTTACCATGAATGAAAAAATCTTAATCTTGCGTGACTTTATACAAAGGAGACGTTAATAAATTGCATGATTAAATTTGATCTTACTAATGCTAATTGAGAAAAATTCCCCCCATTGCCGCCATATTGATTTCCCATGTTTCATAAATAGCGAACGGAAATTATTGAAAAGTATTTAGCAAAATACCTGAATGAAAATGTGTCGAAAGAGATTAGGTGACCTTTGTTGAATAGAAATCTTTATTAGGTTGCTACTATTCATAGAATCAGAATTAAAAAGTGGTTTGTACAAAGAAAAGAGAACGGTAAATGTATTGTACTTTTACTTTCATTTTACTGTCATGAAAATTGCTTATTTTCTCAAACTACTGATAGATTTTATTTCTATTACAGAACACCCTTAAACATGTCCATAAATGATCAATAATAAGTACTTAATAGACCGCCTTAATATTCCATTGACAAACACTCAGGTTTCAATAAAGTCTCAAGACAGGAAATGCCACTTTTGGTGCTAAAATTAATCTCAAGAGCGGCTCGAGTGTTTACTAGTCCTGCCTACGTTTGGGTGGTTTACAACTTATTGATGACTGGGGTTTAGCCCACTAGTTTTCATTCATAAAGTGGTCATTTAGATTCTTCTCGTACCATGCAATCTGTTGCCCTTTTTCTGGAATTAGTAACAACTGTAGTGCACCGTCTGACGATTTCAAAGACAGTGTTACACGTTTGTTTGACAGAAGTATCAGTTTTGTTGAATCTGTTAAACCCATTCGTGGTCGTTAGAATAAGAACTGTGGTTTTGATCACGCCACTAAATTTACATAAGACAAGGAATGGTGAAGGTTTACTGACAGTCTCATTTAGATGATGGCACTTTGACAAATGCTTTATAAAATCGCAGTATTTCTTTTAAAATAGGCAGTCAAACCACATAATTATTATTTCTTGTAAATTGAATAATTGTTAGTATTATCAAATATTCTTCACACATTTTCTTCTATGTAATTTTTCATTTATTATGTATAATATATATAAGTTATTTATACATGTACGAGGTTAACATTCTACCGTAATTCAAAAGTTAGTGTTGGATGTTATTCTTGGAATGGCGCTAAATGCTTCCGAATTTGTTCGGTTATTGTCGTCTATTACTCTACTGAGGTTTATTGGCGTCTGCCGTTGCCACCAGAGACGACCAAACCTTAAAAGAAGTCTCACATGATAAATATTCTGCGGCAAACACGGTTATGTAATTTCTCCTTTATAGTTACTTTTGGAGTGTATTTCACACATTAATTCTTCCCGCGGAAATAAAGAATCAATTTTTCGTAGACTGGCCTGTCGGAATTCATATATTGATAAAATATCATGGTCAGGATTTGCCGAGGAAACTGCAGCGAGGCTGACACATTTGGTTGTTAGAATGCTGGCTGGGCTGTCAAATTTGTGGCCTGTTAATCGTTTTGGTTGTAGTGCTCTTTTACGATAATGAAAGTTGTTACATAGAGGCGCTAGAAGCATGAGATTTTTTTTATATTCTTAAAAGGCAACAAAGTAGTAACTTTCTTTGAGATGCAGTCATTCTATTTTCAAAACGTGTGAATTAATATTCTGGATTTGAATTATATTGTCAAATTTCTTTATTTAATGTTGAGTCACTTTATTGCAAAATTCCTTAATTCGAGAGATATACAATGTAAGAATGTTTCTACTAGAAAAAAGAAAAGGAATTTTATACGATATACGCGTGGCGCAGTGGTTAGAGTTAGAGTTTCTGGTCTAGAGTCGCGAAGGAAGGAGTTGATCCTTACGTCGCGGGTTCGAATCCCACTGTAGGACGCGGAGACCGGTCCTTCGGATGAGACCGTATAAACCGAGGTCCCATGTCGCAGTAGGTGATAGCACGAAAAAGATCCCTCCCTGATCAATGGCCCTGAGTGCCGAGTATAGGACAAAATTTGCAACTCTCCACTGGCTAGTGGTGGCGTCTTCATATGAGTGAAAAATTCTCGAGAAGAACGATAAACAATATACACTCAATCAATCAATATATACATGATATAACTTTAATTGCGTTATTAATTTTTATATAATACTAGGAACAATTTTTAATTAATAAGTGATTTTGAAAAAGTAATATTAAGAGGACTATACCTTTCAAATTCGAAATATCTGGGGTTTGAGAATGAAGTTCATAAAGACTAGAATGCAAAGTATATGCTTACATCAACTTTGAAGTCCATAGAAATATGAAGATTCGAGATATCAAGGCTACACTGTATAACTTTTATGTTAATTCTTTAGTTTTCCACCCACACATGTATGTTTTAATAAAAATTTGATACATTCAGATAATGTACTTAAAACTGGTTAGAGGAAATATATAGCATAATAATTGTTTAAATTCGCTATTAGCTAATTTTATTGTTAAATGTTGCGAAATAATCAACTAGCGGATTCATTTTATGAATTATTAGGCGAATTAAAATTAGTCGACAACGCCCCCAAAATAAGTACTTGAAATACATGTAATAAAGTATTTATGATTTAAAGGGATCTCGCATATATTATGACACTTCATCAGTTAACTGTTTAGAGGAAATTCGAGTCGGACAGCCACCCGAACCTCCTACTTCGGATATCGCCATCATATTTCCATTTATCACCTGAACTGCCGACAACATAAATATCAGCTGATAATATCGTCACACCGCTTCTGTAGTATGTCATTTCATCCGGGGATATAAAACGGCGACTTTTTGCCCAATTAGTCGATCCTGGGATAATACGGTGAATGTACCACCCCTCTTGATAAAAAGCAAGGATTGACTTGCAAGCAGACATCAATATATATTGTTTACGTTTGGGTCCGACTCGACATTTTCGGGTACGAGATACCTAATGGTACGGTGCTGTATCGTCTGAACTGAATGTAAAAATACACAATAATTGGTGAATTATACTATTAATAACATGAGAAAAGCTGCTTTCACGGCACTTGTCTAGATCAGTTTACTTTTGTTACATGATTCAAATAACGAGTTTACATAGTAAGAAATTGTAATCGCAGTTATATATTTCCTCTATGAATTCTGACAAATATAACTGCGCCATTTTGCAGTATTTGTTGCTCCAGCTCAAATAAATAAAACCATTGCAAACAAATTCAGTAATCTTAAGTTCTTCATTAAAAGTCATTTCGAGTACTAGTAAAATAATGTTATTATGGCTTAAAATAACTTGATCGGAAATAAGGCCATCTTTAAAAAAATGTTTGGTTGCCCAATCTTGAACATCGTCTTAAGCCATGGTCAGGAGTCCGCAAATACAGCTTTCTTCTACCCGTGGCTGCTTGATCACAATAAATTGTCGTAATTTTGAATATTTACGCCTCTACGTCCTCTTCAGCCAATGACAATTACTGAGTATATTTTTTCACGTTCTTTTATTTTCCTTTTTATTCCTATCCCGTTAACAAATATGTTGAAATTTTCTGGATAATTTTTTTTCCACCAACCTATACTGACCCAATAATTTTACCTGGAATCGGGAGAGGGCAAACAAATCTTATTTCAAAGATGACCTAATATTTCTCTCCTTTTTCATCATGAAATAATGAATTCTGTACATGTATCTATTTAAAACAACTAAATCAATTGCGAATATCCTTGACAGAAGCTTTTGAAAAATAAATCTCCAATCTGTCTTTCGCCTCAAACACGGCACTTACAAATCATTATACTCCCGAGAAATGAAATATTGTTGTGGCCTTAAACTAGTTCAATACTATCACCTTGACCTTATATTAAATTAAATACAATACTTCATACAAATACATTCTAATTTTGACGTTGATTTTATTTTTGTTTTATTTCTTTTTTTATTTTAGAAGAAGGCAAAATTATAGTCTGTTTCAATTTCAATCACTTTAGTAAAATAAATGCAGAAAATATCAGTTATTTTACCCTACATTTTTCCATCTATCATCTTAAATAAAAACATTTTTCATAATAAATTCTAAAAAAAGGCTGCAAACTAACTTTGCTATTTCATACAGTGCCTTGCAAAAGTTACAAATTGAATCATATGTCATGATTTATGAAAATTACCTACAAAACCAGTAATCTAGTCCACCAACGCAGCTCAATTTGAAAATACCACTTTATAGTAATCACATTCTTAATGTGAAGTCTTGGAGGAAACATCTAAAGCGACCGCTTTATGGCCTAAATAATTACTTTAATTTGAAGGTAACGAAAAAAGGGAAATTAGAAAGTAATTTTACACCATAAGGGCTGATTTCTACGTTTTAAAATTGTGTTAAGCACAATCGTTAAGACGATCATATTTAAACGGAAGATGAAGGTCAAAAGTAAACAATAGAACCGGTAACAGACTCCGTAATGATCCGAAATGACATGGACAATGTGTAATATTAGAACGCTTGTGTTAGAGGCGAAAAACCAGATAAGAGGAATTATATAGGATACACAATTAGCGTGAAAAAAATCGCCTTTATGTCTTGTACTGTGTTACATATCAAATATACCCTCAGGGTCAAACACTAAATCTTTTCTTCGTCAAAACAGTCTGCTTCCGTATTAGACACACCGTGAATAACTTTCTGTAAATAAGGCGGACATTCACAAGTCGTGCTTGGTTTTCATTCAAAAGCATGATTTGGTTGTAAAACAGATATTCTCCCGGCTATCAATAAACAAAATAAATTAGTTGCAGGTTTCGTTTTAGGCCTCTTCATTTTTCCGTCCACACTACAAGTGGATTTTACAACCCTCTTGCGATCCGTGAAGTCGTTCACGAAATTGTTTTAACCTTGGGTTCTGTCTTATGTTTGCTATTATATGAAAAATATTTTTGACTTTGCCGTCGTTCCTCTGAAATCATATATCTGACATATACATGATTAATTTTATGACATATTTAGAAATAATTTAATTCAATTGCCAGTTTCCTTCAATTTGATCAACGACTTTTGCAATAATTTTTTTCTTCAAATCTTCATCTTTGCTTCTTTCTTAGTAAAGAAAGCTTTCTCAAACTTTTATTTCGTTTTATTTGTATGGAAGCTAGGTTTTGGGTTTATTCTATTTCTCTAAAAACTAAAGAAAACATTCCCTCATATGCAATAACCGGAGGACTAGCTGTAGAACTGTAGCTCTTCAAAAAATATATATTGACAGAACGTCCATCCCAATTATCTCAAATCAGAGAGCTACAGTCCTGCAGCTAACGCAGGACCCAACAAATGGATGCCTGCGCCTTCTGATACTATCATTTTCATTTTTTTGTTAAATTTTTGTTAAGATTGTCAGTAAATGTTTATATAAAATACTAAGGTTAACAAGATGTGTTTGAAATTAAAGTTAAAAGGTCAAGGTGATTGGTTTCTAAAGAAAGGCCTTGTCACAAAAATAACATATGGGGAGTATGAAAGCCTTTGCCCTAACCCATCAAAAGTTATGGACGAGGTTAAAGTATTTAAAAAGAAGTTCAAACTCCAAGGTCAAAGGGTCAAAGTTGTTGGTATCCAATGAAGGTCTTGTCACAAGAATCACATATGTGAAGCATGAAAGCCCTAGCCCTTACCTTTCAAAAGTTATGGCCAAGGTGAAAGATTTTTTAAAATAGGTCAAACTCCAAGGTCAAGAGGTCAAAGTTGTTAGTATCGAATAAAAGGTTTTGTCACAAGGATTACATATGTGAAAAGTTATGGGCAGGGTTAAAGTTATTAACAAGTAGGTCAATCTCTAAGATTAAGGTCAAAAGGTCAAAATTGTTGAAATCCCATAGAAGGTCTTCTCACAAAAAATATATGGAAGTATGAAAGTCTAAGCACCAACTGTTCAAAAGTTATGGCCAAAGTAAAAGTTTCGAATTTTAGTGTAAAAGTGTTTCAAACTTCATTGTCAAGGTCAAATTTGGTGGTACCTTAAGAAAGGTGTTGTCTTAAGAATACACATGTGAAATATGAAAGCAGTAGTCCCACCCAGTCAAAAGTTATTGGCAAGGTTAAAGACAAACAGACAGCTAGAAAGCCAAACGGACAGGGCAAAAACTACAGTATATAAACTTTGCGGGGGCATAAAAACAAAATCTTGTTAACAATCTCGGGTACCCGGTGTTTCGCTTCAAAGAGTATTTTCAACGTGTGTAAAACATTTCCAATTGAATTTATACAATTCGGGGAAATGATGTCCTTCAGGTGCATACTAGTAACCCATCAGAATGTTTTAGTTGTCTTAATTTAACAACTTTTTACCAGACTTAGTCAATTTTATTTCCACTGTCAGCCAAAGAGGAGATCAAATGGGTTACAAAGTACGAGTTAGTTTCGAATTCTTCAATCTGTGATGCTGTCGATCTTTTATGTTGGTTTTCAAGGACCAATAAGAGGATGTGAATCAAATTCTTATAAATCAGGTCTTCTTTTTTTTCTTCTCATGAACATGATTTTAAATAAATTCTGCTTTACATGAAAAAGATCTGCCTATGACGGTGCACAGTTGGTACCCATTGGAATTCCGACAGATTTGGTCTCCAAAAATTAAAAAGATAACGTCATTCAGAAACACAAAAATTTTTCTTAATTATGATATCACTTCAGAGTACATGTATCTACAATCTGAGTGTTTTTATGACAAATTTAATTTGCAACTGACCAATGGCAAGGCAAGTAAATTAACGAGTACCACTTTTATAAATAAACAAGATGTGTTTGTGACACACTGGTGTCCCCGTATGACAACATAGCGAAGGTAAAATTTTCTCAAATGCAAATCAAATATGTTCAACTTGGTACCAAAAACAAAATAGGAGCAGTTTAAACACAGACCACAAAAACATCAAAGGCCGGATTAGATACCATGGAAAGTAAGCATCCCCTGACGACCGGTCATACCCGCCGTCTGCTTCTTGTCATGATCGGGAAATAACGGAGAAATCCGTAGATAATTCAGTGTTTGATTTCCTAACAATTAGTATGAAGAACTTCAGCATTTAACCTTGCCTTTGATTCTTTACCTAGTAGTCAAATCGTTTTTTTTCGCGACCAAAATATAGTATTTTCCCCTTTTCATTAATGTTTGGAAACCAAGATACCTCTGGATCATGTACTTCAGTTAAAGAGGATACGTCTAAGCGTATTATAAACTTTTATGACCCCATAATCAAATGTTCGGGGGTTGATAGTTTTTGCCCTGTCCATCTAGCTGTTTGTCCAAAACGTTTGATTGGTTGGACGTATGGCTCTTATATTATTGTGTGGATCCTGAGGTCTACGCATAAAATATACAAGCGAGGTCAAAACGGATACCATGGGCATACGTCAGATACACATGCGCGAGAATGCTAGAAAGTTTGCTACTGAGACAACTTGCCCGTAGAATAATTCGCCCTATTCGAAGCAGAATATGCCATTTACCAAATCTCGCTTGTAAATCTGCATATCGAATTTATAAATTCATTGGCGGATCCGATTTTCTCTCTTAAACGTATATTTTTATATACAAAATAAACATTGATTCTATGACACAAGCATTACAAAAAGTAGGAGAAACTTGCAATATATAGATAACTTAACAGCTTGAATTAAAAACTTCATTTAACCAACTAGTTCTAGGTTTTAAAAGATAGAACAAGTCTTCACCAACATTAGTTTTGTGCCGTTATGGGTTACATGTTTCAAAAAAGCCTGATTTTTAAAATGACGAAGCTATAGGCCAATCGGAGAAAAAAATTAACAATTTTACTATGAAAGTACTATCAGTCAAAGTAGGCAGATTATTGTAGAAGATGTGAACGAACCTACATGAATATTCACTGAAAACTTAGAAATTTTCTTCAACGGAATTTCAGTTAGTAGATGGTCCACATATTGTAGTCCTTGTTTAATATATTCCTTGTTACAAGACCTTTCTTTGGTTTCCAACATATTTGACATTGACCTTGGAATTTTTCCTCTTTTGAATTTTATTAGAAAAAATTACCAATCTTTAACCTTGGTCATAACTTTTGATCACTTGGTGCTAGTGCTTTCGTACTCACATGTTTTTATGCCCCCGTAAACGAAGTTTGGGGGGTATATAGTTTTTGTCGTGTCCGTCTGTTTGTCAGTTTGGGAAACTGTTTGTCCGCAAAAACTTTAACCTTCCTCCTAACTTTTGATTTAGTGGAGCTATGAATTTCATATTTCACATATGTATTTCTTGTGACAAGACCTTTCTTTGGGTTTCACCAAATTTGACCTTTTGGCCTTGGAGTTTGACCCACTTGTACACAAAAATTCCAAACTTTTACTTTAGTCATATCTTTTGAACAGAAGGTATCTGGACATTTATACATCACGTATGTATTTTTTGTTGAAATACCTTTTATTTGATACCAACAAACTTGACCTTTTGACCTTGACCTTAGAGATTTCCATACTAGTGGAAAAACTTTAACCTTGGCCACCATAACTTTTGAACGGTAAAGGATAGGGCTTTCATAATTCACATATGTAATCCTTGGGAAATAACCCTTCGTTGGATACCAAAAACTTTGACCCTTTGACATTGACCTTGGAGTTTGACCTACTTTTAAAAAGCAAACCTTAGGGCTAGTGCTTTCATACTTTAAATGTTTAAATATTACGACAAGACTTTTTATTTGATAGCAAGATCTTTGACCCTGTGACCTTGATCTTGGAGTTTGACTTATTTTAAAAAAATGTTAACCTTGGCCATAACTTCTTAACGGTAAGGGCTAGGGCTTCCATACTTTACATATGTATTCTATATGGCAAGAACTTTCATTGGATGCCATTTATCTTGACCTTTTGACCTTGACTTTGGAGATTTTTGTACTTATGAAAAAACTTTAACCTTTGTCATAACTTTTGAACGCTAAATGATCTCATACTTCACTTATGTAATCTTTGTGAGAAGACCCTTCGTTGGATACCTAGAACTTTGACCCTTTGACCTTGGAGTTTGATCTACTTTTAAAAAGCAAACCTTGACCATTACTTTTAAAGGATTAGGGCTAGTGCCTTCATACTTTACATATTTAAACATTGTAACAAGACCTTTCTATTGATAGCAAGACCTTTGACCTTGGAGTTTGACCTAGTTTTTAAAATTTTTAACCTTGGCCATAACTTCTGAACGGTTAGGGCTAGGGTTTCCATACTTTAAATATGTATTTTTTGTGGCAAGACCTTTCATTGGATACCAATGACATTGACCTTGAAGATTTCGTACTTATGAAAAAACTTTAACCTTCTTATTTCACAGTTGTATTTCCAGTGAAATACCCTACTTTTGGTACCGATATACCGGTATTAAATTTGCATTTAAGAAAGTTTCATCTTTACTATGTTGCCATATATTATATATGGGGGCATCAGTGTTTCACAAACACATCTTGTTTTAATTCATGTCAAGGTCTTTCCATGGTCCTAGAAATTTTGGATCCACTTTTAGAATTTTTACCATTAAACATAACTGGGAAACTCATATCTTGTTGCAGTTTTAGTAAGCTGATAAGTTGTCTTATTTATCAGAACAATCAAGACATTTCTGTGATACCATATTTAGGATGTAGAATTTACAACTAGTACCACAAAGAACCGAATTTCCTCATCACTAGGTTCAATTTCCATCGTTCAACTTTCATTTTCACTTCATAAAAAGACAAGTAGAGATTGTTGTATTAAATTTTATATCACCAATGATCCATCAAGCTGATTTAAAAAGGATCTGTGTTTAACAAAATTAATACCAACACTCTTTCATCTCTCATTTTTTCTCATTCATTCTGTTTACTGAATTCGATCAAAAGATGGATATCTTCCAAAAGAACCCAGTAAATCGACATTTTGCACATACCCATGGGAAACAGTCATATCAAATGGCAAAAAATAATAAATTAAAAACACGTGAAATATAAGATATACCAAAATTAAAATCTCAAAACATAACATTATGCATAAATATCCGAGATGACGTCAGAGTCCTCTGGCGGCGTTAAGTAACAGGTTACAACAATAAGGTCATCTTGCAACAAAAAGAGACAACGAGGACAATAATTAACAACTGGGTCAAGGTTACAAGAAACAATATTATGAATAGTACAAAGCAACATTTGCAGATGTCATATATTTATGTGTATGACGTCATTTGATATGTAATGATTTTTAACGACGTCATATAGCATGAAATGTACATTGCAGATCCAAAGAACGGAGTTTTGTTTTGCTACAAACATCTTCGACGTATGTTCACTTCCTGATTAAAAAACAAAATTTCAATAAAATTGTTTGATTTTCTTAAATTTGATTACCTAAAATTTCTTCTTCTCAAAGTTGGATATTCGGTTGTAATAAAAAAAAACCTAAGCTTTTGCATTCCTAGTAATCAAACAAAATTGTGAACTTCATCACAAACCCTCTATATGCCCTTCCTGTTACATTCCTATTTGGAACACCTTTGTCATATTCTCTAAGTAATAAATATTGACTGAAAATAACTTTGATTTCTTTAGATTGCATAAAATTGCAATTCCAAAAATACATGTAAAATGTATGTAAAGACCTTAAATCTCTTTGCAGGCTATATTGATTTACATTAGCCCTTAGACCTTACATCACCATTCATGATGCCAGGGCTAAAAACTGATGATGTAGTACACATAATTTCAAACACAGTTCAAAAGCTATGATTTCTTACAATATACAGCTGATGATTGCTTCAACGAGTCTTTTTACATGTAATTACAACAGAAGAGGTTATAAAACAACTTGGGAATGTGTTGTACATAAATAGTAGTCTTTTTAATAAATATATCACAATAGTATCATGGATACTAAACGGAGCGCAAGAACAAAAAAAATCTCGTCTCTTCTTTCACCACAGAAGACGTCCTCTTCACAAAAACTTGTCTTTTGCATTTAAGTTCATTCCACAGGAGCAAAATCAAGCTTCAGTTGTTTCTCATCATTATTTAGCCCAATGCATCTCACAATTCATGCCCGCCTAACTTTTTTGCGAGAAATACATATAACTGGGGGGAAAGGAAATTTCAAAATACTAATTAAAAAAAAACAAGCTGACTAATTAACCTGCAAATATTTTCTTTTTCATAGGTTAAGGTTAATTGGAAGATACAGAGTTGATGGATATACTCTAACCAACCAATCAGAGGACTTGTTAGTCTGAGAACTATATACCCAATCAACAATCGGGTTACACGTCGGGGAATATACCTCGTCAACCAATCAAAGTGAGAGGAATTTTCTCTACTAGCCAATCAGACTGTGGGAAGTTCAATTACTGCCTACAATAAAGTGGAACAAAAATCATTGCATAGTAACTTCAGCGCTGACACGGAGCACGGTCCAATTGCAATATTCAGTTTTCATCGCACGGGGAGAAAGCAAGACTTGTCTTTCCTAAGCAAAAGTAGGTAAAAATAAATAACCACTCATACAATGAGTAGATTTGAGCTCAGTCCTACGTTTTCTCAGTTCCGTCGGGTGGGGCATCCATTTTCCTTACGTCACAGACGTCATACCATTTCTGGTACCAAGGTCCAATTTTTTTCACAGAGTTTCTTATTTGTTTTTGTCTTGGGTTAAACAACACATTTTCCCAAACAACCTCATCCTTTAGGAAATAAACTTTTTTATCGTTATATGAGAAGTAAACAGCGTCTAAGTCGCTAGGAAGGGGATCTTCATTATCTGCAGCCGGAAATTCCTCCCATATCTTCCGCTTGCGCACGCAGCAGCCCTTTGTTTGATCTTCTCCTTTTGGGTCATATACATAAACCTTAACAAAAAAAATGTTTAGAAATAAAAATCAATAAACAGTTAAACATAACATTCAAGAAAGAAAGAAAACAGTTCGAACACAGCTTTCAGACTGACTATAATCATCAAACATACCATGTCTCCTTTGAAGAAGTAAAGATTTCTATCTCTCATGTCAAAGTACACAGTGTCAATATTAGGGGGAATCCCCACTGTTTCTCCTGGCCTCGGTCCGAAGTCTTCCGTAATTAGTCGGGGCCATCCGTCATATACTTGGTCGTTCTCATTGTCGTATTTGTAATAATGTTCGCCTGAAATTTGAATTAGAGTGCTGTTCACCAGTGTATTATTTTAAGTAAAGAAAGTATGTAAGTTAAGAATATCTTAAGTGTAATTCGTACATGTGTGTACAGTAAATAAGTAAAATGATCCCTGACTATGAAGAACAGTTAACAATGAAGAAGACTGTGATAACTGTCAATAGATACGTAAGTTTATTTATTTTCAAAGTCATTTTGAAATACACACCTTTGAAAAAATACGCTGAATCGGTGATGAGTTTTCCGGAGTAGAACCAGACATGCGCATAACCATCCACAAAATTCGGAACACCTTTCCATTCTTGGGCAACGTATAAGGGATCGCCATATCTGGTTCTATTGGCGTGATTTTCGTACATCCAGTAGTGATTCTTTCGGAAGATGTATGTATTGTAGATAAAAGTGCTATCTGGCTTCTTTCGTACCCAGTCGAAGATTGTATTAAATCGTCCCTTACAAACACCTGTAAAAAGCACATGCCTCATCAAATCTAAACATTCCAAAACGTCTGTCATAATATTTAGAAAAAAATTAATTATTCTGTGTCTTTTTATACCGCTAAGTTTGGGTTAAGTTATTCGAGGAATTAAAAGTCGATGCGGATGAATTCGGTAAGTTGAATCTGTTCTCACATGTGGCGCTATTTCCCCCCTATTTTTCGTTCCTTGTTACAGATTTAGTGAACTATTGTTTTCAACTGAGATATCACAACTGCATTCTTGTGACATGCCTATATACTTGAAAGATACCACAATCTGCCAAAGGGGTAAATTCCATTCATTGATATGTTGAACTACAGCTTAACGATAGCATCTTGGTACTAGTCAATGGAATTCTTCGACATTAAGCTTAGCAATAGATAAAAGCTAAGCTTCTAAGTGAACTAGAAGTAAAGGGTTCTTAAAGAAAAGAAGATATCACCTGTTTCTGGGTTTAACACTTTGTTAAAGAAATTTGGTTATTTTTTCCCTAATAACTTCCCTTTCAGTAGCGATCTAGGTTCACAACACGCATCAAAACAACGTCTATATGAGATTACATAACATGATTTAGAAACAGTTGTATAGCTCAAATTAAATTCAATTTTTTTTTTAAATTGTCTTTGTCCATATATATTTTTAGTTTATCGATTACAACCACTTGTGTCTTGTATATGTATGTATATTTTTCTATTTGACTGTCTAGAAATCTTGAATGATCCAGCACGGGCAGAATTAGCCTTTTGCAAAAGTTGCCTGGAATATAGTCTATAGATACAGTAGATTTATCTTAAGTCTAAGACTTTATTCTTCAAATAATCGTCTTCAATACATGTAAATATATTAAAGTTCTGACAAAAAAGGCATAAGAACAAAGTTATTGTATTATGAAGCCGGAAGAACTGTACCCGGAACTCCTAATTAGTGAATTAACTCACCATAGATCTTCTGCACAGACTTCCGGTCCTCCCATCCGAGTTCGAATCCCGCTGACGGCACCACGTTTTGATGGTAAATGGCGTACATAATGGAATACCCCTTGTCAGTATGGGCCAGTCCCAGCACGTGCCCGATCTCGTGCACCGCCACGCGCAATAGGTAGATCCCGTCCTTAGAAATTGTGTCAATGGACTTGTAATCTTCCTCGTCATCAAAATGGACGTTTCTTCCGCTCCAAGAATGGGCGATCTCACCGCCATGTCCGTCAAACTTCCGGCCGCAATTTTGATGTGGACCTGAGCAAGTGAAATATATACAATTGAAATTAATCTTTTTTTTATCACAGTTGTGACTTTAAAAAGTTTATATCAGATTGCCAGTTTTTATTCATTTACGTTTTCTAAATATAATCTTTCTTCTTGAAATTTTGATGTTCGTGTTAATATTTTTTTTTTGGTTAGGATATTCTTAGGTAGTTGGTTGATGTCTACACCTTTAACCTGTCTAAGTCCGATTTAATCCTTAAAATATCAAACTTTCGAAGAAGCAAAAATAAATATATCTTCGCCTAAATACAAATTTTACCCCGATTTTTTTTTTTATAAAAGGTGTGCTCTAAATAAAAAAAAATATAAAATGCTACAGCACAAGATAAATATTGTTAAGTCTCGGGGCAGAAGAAAATTGGAGCAAAATTTAAATGCTTAGACGGTGTAACTGAGTGGAAGGGCCTTGATACACTGAAGCATTCGTTCGTTAAATATGCTGATATGATTGTATGGAATTCAATACTAATAATAATTTTAGTCTGACGTATTCTGCCACAGGAATACTAACCCACTGACCTAGTTAGGACATTGTACGATAGACTCTCAGCTCCAGAACTGTAGCGTTATGGTTTTATTTATTAGTTTTAGACCATATGGTCAGTTCTGCAGCTACAGTGACCCCCAGAACATAAGTGGCTGTAAAATAGCGCTGTGAAGAAACCAAAGCTCCATTTTTTCAATAATAATTTGTTTTAATATAAATAAACAATTTTTTCAGTATTTTTTTTATATTCCTTTAACTATTTGCACAGTATCAGGACCTCCAAGAAAAAATCGACCTATAAGAACAACTCTAGCTTATCACAGCGAATCATTAAACGACATACGATCATAAACAACCGACAATTAGGCCACTAAAAATAAAATCAAACGATATGACATTTATTTTTGCAAAAGTGATTTTGCGACAAAAACTCTGGATTATGGCAACGTTCCGAATCGTACCCAAAGACATTTATCAATAACGCTTTACGAGACAAACACAGAAGTGATCTTTGTCCTGAAGACGATTAAAGAATCTTTCAAAAGAATCATAGCCAGTCAAAAATATAACTGACATTCATTTTTCATAATTGAATTAGTATTCAGGCTAATGTGTTTTAACCAAAGCATTAATGTAATTTTCATATTTTCTTTATGAACATAAATAATTTCAACTTTGTATTTACAAGGGAAGTTATTAGGGAAAAAATAACCAAATTTCTTTAACAAAGTGTTAAACCCAGAAACAGGTGATATCTTCTTTTCTTTAAGAACCCTTTACTTCTAGTTCACTTAGAAGCTTAGCTTTTATCTATTGCTAAGCTTAATGTCGAAGAATTCCATTGACTAGTACCAAGATGCTATCGTTAAGCTGTAGTTCAACATATCAATGAATGGAATTTACCCCTTTGGCAGATTGTGGTATCTTTCAAGTATATAGGCATGTCACAAGAATGCAGTTGTGATATCTCAGTTGAAAACAATAGTTCACTAAATCTGTAACAAGGAACGAAAAATAGGGGGGAAATAGCGCCACATGTGAGAACAGATTCAACTTACCGAATTCATCCGCATCGACTTTTAATTCCTCGAATAACTTAACCCAAACTTAGCGGTATAAAAAGACACAGAATAATTAATTTTTTTCTAAATATTATGACAGACGTTTTGGAATGTTTAGATTTGATGAGGCATGTGCTTTTTACAGGTGTTTGTAAGGGACGATTTAATACAATCTTCGACTGGGTACGAAAGAAGCCTGATAGCACTTTTATCTACAATACATACATCTTCCGAAAGAATCACTACTGGATGTACGAAAATCACGCCAATAGAACCAGATATGGCGATCCCTTATACGTGGCCCAAGAATGGAAAGGTGTTCCGAATTTTGTGGATGGTTATGCGCATGTCTGGTTCTACTCCGGAAAACTCATCACCGATTCAGCGTATTTTTTCAAAGGTGTGTATTTCAAAATGACTTTGAAAATAAATAAACTTACGTATCTATTGACAGTTATCACAGTCTTCTTCATTGTTAACTGTTCTTCATAGTCAGGGATCATTTTACTTATTTACTGTACACACATGTACGAATTACACTTAAGATATTCTTAACTTACATACTTTCTTTACTTAAAATAATACACTGGTGAACAGCACTCTAATTCAAATTTCAGGCGAACATTATTACAAATACGACAATGAGAACGACCAAGTATATGACGGATGGCCCCGACTAATTACGGAAGACTTCGGACCGAGGCCAGGAGAAACAGTGGGGATTCCCCCTAATATTGACACTGTGTACTTTGACATGAGAGATAGAAATCTTTACTTCTTCAAAGGAGACATGGTATGTTTGATGATTATAGTCAGTCTGAAAGCTGTGTTCGAACTGTTTTCTTTCTTTCTTGAATGTTATGTTTAACTGTTTATTGATTTTTATTTCTAAACATTTTTTTTGTTAAGGTTTATGTATATGACCCAAAAGGAGAAGATCAAACAAAGGGCTGCTGCGTGCGCAAGCGGAAGATATGGGAGGAATTTCCGGCTGCAGATAATGAAGATCCCCTTCCTAGCGACTTAGACGCTGTTTACTTCTCATATAACGATAAAAAAGTTTATTTCCTAAAGGATGAGGTTGTTTGGGAAAATGTGTTGTTTAACCCAAGACAAAAACAAATAAGAAACTCTGTGAAAAAAATTGGACCTTGGTACCAGAAATGGTATGACGTCTGTGACGTAAGGAAAATGGATGCCCCACCCGACGGAACTGAGAAAACGTAGGACTGAGCTCAAATCTACTCATTGTATGAGTGGTTATTTATTTTTACCTACTTTTGCTTAGGAAAGACAAGTCTTGCTTTCTCCCCGTGCGATGAAAACTGAATATTGCAATTGGACCGTGCTCCGTGTCAGCGCTGAAGTTACTATGCAATGATTTTTGTTCCACTTTATTGTAGGCAGTAATTGAACTTCCCACAGTCTGATTGGCTAGTAGAGAAAATTCCTCTCACTTTGATTGGTTGACGAGGTATATTCCCCGACGTGTAACCCGATTGTTGATTGGGTATATAGTTCTCAGACTAACAAGTCCTCTGATTGGTTGGTTAGAGTATATCCATCAACTCTGTATCTTCCAATTAACCTTAACCTATGAAAAAGAAAATATTTGCAGGTTAATTAGTCAGCTTGTTTTTTTTTTCTTATTCTTGTCGTCTTTTGAAGAGAGTTTGAACTAATAAATTGACAGTGCTTCCATTCAAATGCTATACAATGTACATGAAGAGCAATTTAAAATAAACCTCTGCTAGTGGCAAGTAACAATGTGTGTACAATTATTGTCCACATCAGAAAGGTGTAAACACGACAGCGGCAGCTGAATGGTCTCTCTACTCCCGACATCTAAGTTAATGTATGTTTTTGTTACATTTACATCACATGCAATTAATGAAAATAGAGGCGTAGTCTGTTGCCTTCGTATACTAAGTAAAAGGGCGTTTATCTGTCATGCACTATGACCGATATCTAACTCGTTCGATAATAAAAATATAATAGGGCCATTATAGTTTAAACACATAGATGAATGCCTTCAAAAATCTTTTTTATATTCTATACCTGACAAACGGATTTGTGTCAATGACGACATTTACAAACGACATATTATGTAATGATTACTATTGGGGCACTCTTATTTGACGTTAACACGGGTAGTAGACAGACTTTCCCATGTGATATACAAATAAGCGAATGAAAAATCTGACAATCGTGAATGTGTGTATTTTGGCGCTTCCGAGACCCTAGAACATTTTCTCATGAAAAGAATACAAGAAATTTGTTCATCTTTATTTTGGAACGATTTTTGTAGTATAGAACGTAACATTGGCCTAATTTTAGATGTTGTCTGTAAAACGATAAATGTTACGCTCAAAACCGCAATTATAACATTATAGCTCCAATGGGGCGGGTATCGCCATCTTGTGGTAGAGCTAAGGGCGGAACGTGGTTTCCACATCAAAGAGTTCTCATCTCGATCTCGATCACAGAGACACTTAATTGGCAGGAGAATCTGCAAGTTGGTATTAAGGTCCCTAGTGCATCGATTTGTATCAAACAAATATGCTTGTTAATTCGAATTTATGTTATGCACTCTAGAAAATTGCTTTATCACTTTACTTACGTTTGAGTTAATGTATAAGCCTCACGCATCCAATATTGCAAAAATCTTCCAGAGTTTACGAACTAATTAAATAATATTGAATAATTCTGCGAGTCGGTCTGGGAATCAAAAAGATCGCAAATGTTTAAAGTCTGCTACTGAAGTTTAAATAATTTATTTGAAACAAAACGATTGTGAATCCTGCATATGCAGGTTCTTGATAATCAAACATATGCATTTCAGAAACAAAACATTCGTTGTTCTTGTTTGCACAAAAGTGCATTATTTCAATTGTGATACAAATCACGAACCAGTTTGTACCTAGTAAACCAAAGAATTGACAGGTAGCGCCAATATACAACAACTCTTATCCTTGACTTCTACTTTTCAGGGATTTTTTTTATAAGACGTCGGATTTTTTCGGAGAAATCCCGATGAAAGACTGAAAGTCCTATCAAATGTTAATATAAATTATGCATGTGTTATTATCAATTATCGAATTGAGAAAATAAATTAAGCACCGATCTTAATTTTATACAATGTTAAATGAAAACAACCATGTGATGTCAGATGACAACAAAATAAGACCCAGATATAAGAAATATTCAAAATTTCAACAATTTTATTTTTGTTAACCGCATTCTTCTTAGAGTACGTTTCGACACAAAAAATTAAATTAATGGGGTTTTATCTATTCGCTCCATACCTAGATATTATACGGTATGGTATAAATCTAGTCCCCATAACGTGTATGACAGATGCTATCCATGTGTTTACTGTTACATTTTCTGCGGCCCATTTAATTTCCGCGTTCTTTAAGTAGACCACCACCAAACAACATAATTAATAATTGTTACATTTCAGTATGCAGAGTTCAAATAAAACATAACAGTTAAATATTTGGAGATTATCCAATGGATTAATATTTATAGAGAGAGAGGGGGTGCATGTATCAAAGAAGTGAAACTGACTGATAAATTACCTCTTCCAAAAGCAATCTCTATGTCGACACTGTTAATATCCCCCGTAACATCTTCCTCGAATATAATCGGTATCACTTCGCTCCACATTCTGAAGGCTAAACGGAGGCTCGCTCTCTGCTCTTCTACCGGAATCCGGGTACTGAACCCATCCCTCAACATCCGCCACCGAATATAGTTCTTCGTGAATTTCTGTCCATCCCAAACGGGTTCACCATTTAAAGAATTATTTCTAATAGTTGCTATAATTGAACGTTTTTGTCTTTCTTCTACAGTATATGGTTTCAACAGATCATTTTTGTATTTTTCAGCATATTCTTTAATATATTTCGTCCGTCGTAAAATATTTTTATTTCGAACGGATTCACTAGTTAGCACATTCATTAGCCTCGTCTTGGCGGCGTTTCGACGCCAGCGCCGCCTGTTGACGGGCTCTGTTAATGAAGTTTGAGAATTGGAATCATACAAGTTATCATCACTTTCTTCTAAAACATCCGGAAACGCATGCTCTTCCGGAGAATCTTTATCAGCGTTACCACAGCGTGACGTACTCATGAATTTTCTTGTGACGTCATCTAAAATTCCTGTGACCGGAAGTTTGTATTTGATTTGGTAGTCTCTGATGGCCGTATTGACTTGAGAAGCACTACACAATGGAAGATCTTCCTCCACTTCTTTATCCGACAGAGGGTGCATTCCCTCCATAACGGCGTCCATTAACGCTGATCGACGCCTTCTTAAAACTCTACATTTTAAGTAACCATATTTTTCCAGCTGAATCTGCAAAAAATGAAATGACATTAAATTTGAGCTTTAATTCAAATAACATGGATAACTAAACACATTAAACATGCTGATGAAAGAAAGTTTGTATTACAGTTGCACTTATAGCACGCAGATTGGATTAACATAAATTAACAATATTTTGAATGACAGCATTAGTGAAGGTAGACTCGATTGTCACAATACAAGTGTACAGTGGTAAGAAGCACATTAAAATACCTTTTTCTTGCATGTATTTTACCAAAAAATATAAGTTATATATATAAGTTATAACTATAGAAGTTACAATTGTAATAAAACATAATTTAATCGGGTTCAGGATCAGTTGTACTCTAGGACAAGGTATTGACCTGGGACTACAAACTAAAGGTCGTGACCCCTTTTCACCTAGATAGTAACGTAATGATGTTTACTGGGATAGGTGATAATCGGGGAGGCTAAAACATCCCCCATTCACATTTATCTGTTTTAAATTAATACCCCGGTCACCGTCAATGGGGCTTTTAATGGACACATTGTACCTACCTCCCTTATTCACGCTGGGAGAAACGTGGGATTAGAAGGGGTAATTGTAACAAGCTTGAGTCATTCGTTTAGAAGTTTTTTAAGACTATACACATCTCTTTCTTTTTGTGTGTGTGTGCGTCTCATCTTTTAAGCAGGCGATGAAAGGTCCCGGCGTGACGTCTTACCTCCCGTCCAACGAGTGATACAAACGGAAACAAGAGAAACCCTTCCATTAGACGAGGTGGTAGTCGCTCATTAGAATGTTTGGGTTTCCGGCGGTCATGAACCTGCCTTCTCATAAAGACGCCCTTTACCTACACCTCTTTGTTTATAGGTTCAGACTGGATCTCCGACGATCCTTTGCGTGATCGATAAATTCCGTGCTGTTTCAGGACACGAATCAAATCTTGACTATCTTTCGATGTTATAGACAATGCCCAGTTTATTTTAACAAATATTTATCTACAAACGTTCCTAAAATTAGAATTTTTATAAATAAAACGTACATTGTCTTCTGCAGGTGCGACATGAAAGGATTAAATATATCAGTGGAAATCTCATTTAGAAAGTTGCATTTTGATTACATCATAAAAATTTTGAAATTCTTTGAGTTACACGGAATTAAAAACTTTAAGGTGGAAGGGTCATCAGCAAAGAGAGATAACTTTGTTTTTTCTTTAATAAATCGATGCCATCTTTACGTGTATGATTAAATTGTCTGCGGTTATGAATTTCTCCATTTCTGTTACGTGTATTGCAACCTTACACTGCTATAGTTTCATTTGTATGTTTAAAAATGTCAAAACATTTTAAAAATGTCAAAACTTTTTTTAAATCCCAAATTATCAAATTGAGGGTGGTGTTTTTCTTAAGGTGATACAGGCCAGTATGTAGCGTCCAGCAGTTGATATTCTGCTTTGGCATTTTACGCTGTAGACCATCACGTTCTGCATTTCTGCCCCCTTTTATACGTGTAACACTAGGCTCTGTTTGAATTTTGCTTATAACGATTTTATTCTTGTTGACCCGTAGCGTGAAACTCGATCTAGCGTTTGGGTTGTGGGAAAATGTAAGAGAGAGAATAAAAAAATAGAGAAATAGAAGGGGGGTTACAAACAATAGTATAAGCACGCGCCATTATTGACATGTGTGTCTTAATCAGAGACGTGTTTTAGGATCAGAAGACGTGGCCAGGCTATTGTACTGAAGACAAGCATCTTTATTTAATATCTTTATGAGCCGTTACATACGCCCAGTAGCACTCTGATTAAAAATTTCCGTTCTGTATTAAAAGGAAGTGATTGTCGCAATAGTCATGACAGATCTCTTTGATTTCAGGAGATGACAGAGCACGAGGTTCTTAGATTTTGAATTTTGGATTATACTTTGGTGATGTGAAGAGAAAAATATTTTTTACTGGACCGATGAATAATAGTTTCTCGAGGAATTATTTGGATCTTGGAAAGTTACAAAATATGAAGGACTGTTTAATTAATAACTTATTATATAATAGGTGACAAAAAAGTGTTCCTTTCACAATTGAAAAAGAAAACTGGCTTCTCTCATCATTAGCAGAATATGGCCAAACTGACACTGCAAATTTTATCAGTGATGCAGATACTGTTATTTCTACCTCCGGTGCCTGGAGAGCGATTTTTCCAATTTCGAGATCATTCGGATCAAAATAAATACAACCGTGAACAACATATGACATTAATTCACAATAGGAAAGAGGCAGAGGTAAGATTTTGTTTTATATTTCTTGTCAAATTATTATTTTTGTCTATGATAAAAATTATACCTATTACCTATTATACTCAATATATTGATGTAAAATGAGTGTTATCCAGGTGATATTTGAAATTATTAAATCGTGATATATGTTTCAAAGTGATAGTTGAACTTGTAGACAGTATTTGTGACAGGTTTATAGCTTAAAAAAGAGTGAATATTTGATTTCACAAGAATAAAGTCAACATTCTTGGGAGAACATATATACCTTATTCGTGGTAAGGATTAGCAGCTACTTCATTTGAAGTGTGAAAAAACTGTAAAATATTCAATTTACAAAAGATTTTCGAGCCAGACATTCTTTTGAATTTAGACACCACAGAGTGAGAAATAACCCAATACCCTACTATGGAGGTCGGTCCGTCTAAATCATTACATAACAATACGGAGCTAGAGTGACAGGACCATTGCGTGCAAATCCTATTCTGATGCGGGTAGTAGGCAATAGGAGACGGCTACAGACGGTGCAGAACGTGATGGTCTACAGCGTAAAATGCCAAAGCAGAATATCAACTGCTGGACGCTACATACTGGCCTGTATCACCTTAAGAAAAACACCACCCTCAATTTGATAATTTGGGATTTAAAAAAAGTTTTGACATTTTTAAAATGTTTTGACATTTTTAAACATACAAATGAAACTATAGCAGTGTAAGGTTGCAATACCTTGCAAGTTTGAATGTTTTGCAAAATAATTTATAGAAAATGTTATAGAAAACATACATTCAGATCGAGTTTTTCATATTTTCCAATTAACTGAAACGTGTAACTCTCACATGGAGTAGCTACTCTTACGTGGAATAGCCACGCCGTCTACTGATCAACAAAACTAACAATCTGTAGCTAATTAACAAATCACGCCAAATGCTTGTCTCCTTCTCTTGACCAAATATGCTTGGTATTCACATATTCCTAGTGCAATGGGCACTTCGCGAAAATTAGACAAATTGCGCATATTATAACACTCGAACCGTCTCTGGTTGTCGTAAAAGTTACCACATGTCGTAAACATTTTTAATTGAGAGTTGTTTTGGTCATATAGCGGTGCCGAGATTAATTTGTTGGGAAAAAGTTTCAAAGTGTTTGTGACAACTAGGAACTAACTTTAAATATATGATTAATTCAACAAAAATCTGCAGCGCTTCGTGAAAGAGTTAACTTTTTACTTAAAACTACTTAAATATAAAAATAATAAAAACATGAAAAAGAGGAAAAATATTTACGTTTTAATCTTTATTTTACTACATAAGATGCGCATATCTAATCTGTTATTTCTTTTAAAAAAAATTCTCTTTTTATACCATTCATCTCAGTAATGTAAATAAAAAATCTGCTTGACAAAGTTAAAATTCACCTACACGATTTAAAACCATTTGCTCAAGTAACTCATTCATAAATATGCTGGGGCACTGACGTACAGCGGGTATATATATACACGTACAGGTGACAATGTATCAGAATAGAGCAGATCTAGAATGATCAGAAAATTGAAAAAAATCTTTTTTTATTTAAAAAAGAAATTCTGGAAAAATAAAGATAAATCCAAAACAAACTATAAAAGTGAGCTACATTTATTGATACGCTGTACCCGGTCGCATATGGTTTGCCTGATTTTTATTTACGTAATATTTCATTTCAATCAATAAAATGTAAAAAAAAAAAATCTTTGAAACTCCAAAGATTCAGTTTTACTTCATTGTTTTCAAATGTATACAATACTTATATTATTCTAGATCAAATAAAAAAAACCTTAAAATTGCAAATCACTCTCCAATTAGCTAAGTACGTATTGCATTGCAATTCCTTGCGCTGGTGAAGTCTCCTTAAAAACATTTTGCAATTTGTTGAATTCCAAGACAATTGTACATTCGCACTCATAGGAGAGATTTCGACAGACTAAACATAAAAAACTCGGCCGATTCTTTCTTCGAACAATGAAGGCCTCCGCTATACAGCGCGATAAGCAAACACGTCTTGGTTAATCATTTTGCTTTTTACCTACCTTACAGTCAATGCATCAGCTAAATCCATAGCCCCGCTCACAGTTTTAAATACTTTCATTACAAAATCTCAAAAGCCTTTTTTACTAAATCACTGATATTGCAATCCACAGTTATAATCGAAGTCTATACAAGACTGACATTGAGATATATCATCCACGACAATTTGTTTTTTCATTAATGAGCCCTTCCAATAAAATGTATCAAGATTCGCTACGACATCTTTAAGAGGAATTAAACATTTCGAATTTCACTCAAGGGATAATAGTTTTTAAAAGAATCAACATTTAAGATATATATATTAAAGTGTTAATCTCTCGTGATGTAGTTCCTTCGCCGTGGACAGATGCCAGCTACTTCGTCTCGCGTTCAACAGCTATTGTCTGCGAATGAGATAGTGCCATCAATACCGACTCAAAGTTCACCCTCCCAGATAATCACACGGATTAGCGATAATCTTGTCATCCAAAGAATATGTATCCCAGACAGATATGCACTACAATGCATTCAGAGCATGCACACTTTTTATGCTTAAATAGCCTATGTACAATTTATTATGATGGATGTAATTTTTCCTGATGCATCGCTATATTTTTCTTCTTTTTTTTCGCCAAAAATTTGCATTAATTTGCAGAATTCCTTCAAAACTTAATCACTGCGATTATTCCGGATTCGTTTTGCGCTATCTCACACTTTTTGAACTTCTTTACCATAATCCTTTAAATGTTGTTTAAAAACTCTCATATCACGCCACAATAAGAGCAGAAAGTGGGTAAACAGGCACTGGAACATTATAACTAACCAAAACAACCCCAATACACACCAGAAACAATACCTTAATCTTATAGAGGAAGAAATAGTCTTCAGATGTGTTCCCCCCGTCCATTTGATGAATGAATGTGAACAATGCATCAAATTCGTAATATAAAATATGATAGATCGCTCTTAAAAGCCATTCATTGTATGCATTACACACTTTATACATTTTTTTATGGCGGAAAATAGCATGATTTAATACCTTGCGTTAAGCACACACCTGTTACATTCAATAATTTCTTACGTTTACCTAAGGTTTGACAACTTAAAAAAATTAGTTCACAGGATTCTTCTTGTTATTTCAAATACTGGGCACCAAGGATTAAAAGTACTACTGAATCGAGATCGTGTATCGAAAATGAAATTTGCTTCATTGATGTAATGCATGTAGATGAATGTTGAATAGAAAAAATAGAAAAACGTGACCTTTTGTGACCCGCTGACCCCGTCTAGCCGTGTTCGAATAAGGTCACTTGGTGCATTTACTATCAAAATACTGCAACATTAAGACCAACAATTAAAAAATTTTAAACCTCGGGCCAAAAATCGTCAGCGTGTTTGAATTGCAAATTTCAACACTGCTGACATTAACCTATGTATTCGAAAGATGGATCTGTTTATTTTGTTAAAAGAAAATAAAGAAACATGGCTATTTCCACGTGCATAGGATTCGGAAGGAATGCTCTTGGTTATATTTTATGTGTTTCAGATGGTGCGAACATTCTGCCAATATTGTTTCAAGAAAACATTGACCTCGGGTTGGGGATTCTGGAAATCTTGTTTTTGTGGTCACGTGTTGACTTGAATTTCAGTGAAAGAATTCATAGAAATTGTGTCAGAAGGATTTGACGAAATTTTCGCCTTTATTAACGCAGTATAATTATACGCTATCAAAATTTTATACCCTTTGTTTTGCTTATTACATTATAAATTCTAAAAAAAATATCTAGGATCAGTTATGTAGCTCAGTCTTTTTTCCTGATATTGCATGTACCAAGACAGCGCTATTTTAAAGGCATTCTCTTCAGTAGAAGTAATGTTTCTGAATTAAGAGTTCATAATTTTAGAATACCTAAGAACAAAATGACACGCCGTCTGCTCAGAGCCTCTTTTACCTTGTTCTATGACGTTGGGTGGATTGGAGGGGCTGTAAGCTTTAAGCTCTTTTTTCACCCGTAATGTGTGTGAATTAATTTTGAGAGACAAAGGGAGAAAATTCATGGTATATGATTTTTTTTTTATACTATACTATACAAATACGTACACAAATTTGATATGAAATCGCTTCTCTGTAAAGACAAGTTATAAGTCACGTACAGTCTGGTCCCCTGGCTCATCCTTGCCTATTGAAGTGCACGAAGTAAAACAGGAAAAGGGAACCAGGCTATAAGTCATGTGGTGTTGACGTCACGTCACGCATTTTTCATGGATATGACATCATTTCCGGTTTTGATGGATACCATTATTAATTTAATACGACAGTTTTATTTGTTTCAGTTACTTATACCTGTTTGACAAGAAAGGGGCCTCATTTGGATGACGGTGTTCAAGCCATTCATTACTCAAGAGTACAGCTAGGAGTTTTTACCCCCCTGTTTTACGAGAAGAGGTGATTTGTTTTGACAATGGAAAGAGATGAGAAATCTACACACATCTTGGCGATGAAAATAATGTTCTCTGTGGTCGATCACACACCTTGAAACATTTCCTAACGATGTTCAAAACCAGCTTAACATTGACGTGTTGCTCTTTCGCTCCGTGACGCCCCCCTTTCTCTAAAGAAAGACATAAAGAACCAAAATCCGACATTGCCTTGTCTTGTCGCATATCGGAAACAATGAAGACGAGCCGTTACAGATCTGATTTTAGCAATAACAGATAAGTGTAGTCGATTTCCTCTAACGTAATAAATTGTCTGGATACATCTTCGTTATGCCGATGCTTTGCTGTAGATCTGTTTAACGTTTACCTAGCCGTCGTTACATCAATCTTTACTGAACACACCAAGGTAGGTCGTATTTACTGGGGTGTGTTCACTGGGCACCAGACAGATAGTAGAACTGAGTTATAGAAACCAGACTCTCTCTCTTTCTCTCTCTCTCTCTCTCTCTCTCAATGTAGTACGCGCGTACCCCGCTCTATAAAAAAGATTTATTAACTGCTATAATTTAACGCTTGAAAAAAAGGTCAAGGTAATAAACCTTTCATAAATTTTTATCCTTTCTTAAACTCGATACAATAAATTCAAAATTTCAGTGTTTTTTAAAGGAGCTATTTTTAATTTTTTTTTTTTAATTTGTCTAAGACCGATGTTTCGCATAAAGTCTTGGTGAGTAACTAATATACAGGACAAAATATCGATGTCGTTCTTTTTACTGCATAAGGAATAAGAATGCCCCCATCCCTAGAATACTCGCAATAATCTTTTTAAAAAAACTGTTTTTTATTATAATTTTTTTTTTGCACACATTCATATCTTTGTAGACACGTAATTTTCAATTTCAGTGAGACACTGCCCAAAATTGCATGACCCTTTTGATATTTTAAAAGCAAATGTCATGTTGCCCTCTGATTTCAATTTAATAGATATACAAACAAATGTTTGACCTTGCTACAATTATTTTTGGTTCCACCCATTCAGTACTTTAAAATAAAAATGATTGCACAATACGTCAATAGAACACATATTCGATCATTTTGTTGTTGAATTTCCCTGCTGAACTATCTGTAAATATATTGTTTATTCTAAATTAATTTCAAAGCATTCACCTGTCTGTATTTTCCCTCTTTAACAGCCGAAAAATCGCGAGTGGCGATATTTCATTGCTTTTTTGAAAATTTACTAAATTCTTACATAATTTTTCCCCCCTAAAAATTAAAACCAAAAAGGCCCGCCATTTCTCTGCAGCAGGTAGCAATTAGATCCACATTAATTACGTTAACCGTTTCTCTGCACTTTCAGCAACATTTTATTGTTTTGAAATAATTAACCTTGTTCAGAAGACTGTACTATTTGGCACAGATCTCTCAGTTACTCTGTAAGATTTTCATTACCAGCAATTAGGCTCTTTTGAACTCCTGTCAAAATATTTATTTGACAAAAGTGAATGGCCATAGGTATGCCTTATCATGCAGCGTTTTCTGTTGTTTTCAGACACTCGCGTTAATTGAATATATAGACTTTTACATGAAGGAAGTAAATTCGGTGATATTTGGTGAACCGCAAGGTCGAATAAGATAATCTACGCATAATTCTTCGTTAAAGATGAAATTAGACTAATGGATCTCTCTGATATTCCTGCATCAATGAGATTTTGCTTGCTTTCTCTCATCCTTGAAAAAAAAATGCCTAGGTCATTTCGCTCTTTTACAGTTTATACCCTACATTTGAATGGAAGGCAATAAAACTTACGGAAATGTGTATGTTAACTGGTTTAAATCCGTGATGCCATCAAAATTTCGTAAAAAGGGATTAGAGTCTGCAGCTATTAGATTTATTTTCACATTAATACATGCATTAAATGTGTGCAATAAATAAGGTGTTACCTGTAACTTAGTGCGACGACTTAACACGTGTTTCGAGCGAACTTTCTTTAAATCAATCAAATGGCCGTTTAGTACACGGCAATACCGTGTTATCAGATCAAACCAAGATGCAGAAATAGACTTTTTTGACTAAATTAAGACGTTAGGTTTTGTCTTTGGGTTTTACAGCGTTGACAGTTGCATTACTCATTAAGGTAACCTGTTGCGTTTTCTTTAAAAACAGGTGGAAACGAACACTCCAAGGGGAACAACTCTATTTAAACCTTTGTCTTTGATCGTATTAATTGCACATGGATACAAATGTACATAATTTAGAAACATGCTGTATTTTACAGAAATGTACAGCATCTGTCATAATAAGGGGCCTCGGAAAAAAAACATTCCTTGTAACGCACTATGAATAATGATTTAGGGAACGTTTCTCGCCTCAAAATATTCCTTGAAGTTTTAAAGTCATAACATAGCTAGTTTGCCGTTTCTTGCATGAATAATGGATAACTTCTCTACAATCGAAATCAAAAGCGACCGAATCTTTAGATCAATGCTTCACCTATTTAAAATTTATGAAATAATTTGTTAATTTTTTTAAGCAGGTGCTTTAAAACTTGTGAAGCCTTGTAGTTTTACATAACAAGTGACTTTATTTGCGGGACTTCTGTCGTATTAAGTGTTTGATCAATGGGCCCGACAGGTGTTTGGGTTTTTACGTATTTTTGATGTATTATTATTATTTTTTTATCGTGCCCATAATTTGTATCGCAACTCGTGAGTTTGTTTACATATACAAGGTAGTACTTTTACGTTTTTTCACATGATTTACACTTAAAAGAATTGATCGTGGGACCACGATGAAGCGACGGAAAATGAGATAGAGTATTGTGGGTATCATCAAAGGTAATATGAAGTAACACGCAATAAACTACAGTCAGAAATACTAAGTTTCATCTGATCACTTTCACTGCTGCTTAGAGTCTGCTTAATTAGAAAAGAAAACAATGATTCAATCAGTCAATCTATTAATTGAAACAAAAATTAAAATATTTTATCGCTTAAAAAAGATCAGATTGCTCGTTTTAACTGTTAGACAATTTTGTGCAAATCATACATGAAATAATGAAAGATTGATATATTCTATGAAGTTTGTACTGTTGTCTACTCATCGGACACACAGGGACTCATAGAGGAATAGTGCTATACACTCTTAGAGGAATAGTGCTGTAGTCTCATAGAGGAATAGTGCTATACACTCTTAAAGGAATACTGTTTTACACTCTTAGAGGACTAGTGCTACACACTCTTAGAGGAATAGTGCTATACACTCTTAGAGGAATAGTGCTATAGACAATAAGAGGAATAGTGCTATAGACACTAAGAGAAATACTGCTATAGACTCTTGGAGGAATAGTGCTTTAGACTCTTAGAGGAATAGTGCTATACACTCTTAGTGGAATAGTGCTATAGTTTCATAGAGGAATAGTGCTGTAGTCTCATAGAGGAATGTGCTATAAACTCTTAAAGAAATACTGCTTTACACTCTTAAAGGACTAGTGCTACACACTCTTAGAGGAATAGTGCTAAAAACTCTTAGAGGAATAGTGCTATAGACAATAAGAGGAATAGTGCTATAGACACTCAGAGGAATAGTGCTATAGACTCTTAGAGGAATAGTGCTATAGACAATAAGAGGAATAGTGCTTTGGACTCTTAGAGAAATTTTGCTATAGACTCTGAAGAAAATAGTGCTATAGACTCTTAGAGGAATAATGTTAAAGACTCTTAGATGAATAGTGCTATAGACTCTTACAGGAATAGTGCTTTAGACTCTTAGAGGAATAGTGCTATAAACTCTTAGAGAAAACGTGCTATAGACTCTTAGAGGAATAGTGCTATAGACTCTTAGAGAAAACGTGCTATAGACTCTTAGAGGAATAGTGCTATAGACTCTAAGAGGAATAGTGCTTTAGACTCTTAGAGGAATAGTGCTTTAGACTCTTAGAGGAATAGTGCTATAGACTCTTAGAGGAATAATGCTATGGACTCTTAAAGGAAAAGTGCTATACACTCTTAGAGAAATTGTGCGTCAGACTCTTGGAGGAATAGTGCTATAGACTATTAGAAGATTAGTGCTATAGACTCTTTGAGGAATAGTGTTATAGACACAGAGGAATTGTGCTGACTCATAAGGAATAGTGTTTTAGACTCTAGTAGGAATAGTGCTATAGACTCTTAGAGGAATAACGCTTTGGACTCAAAGAGGAATAGTGCTAATGACTCATATAGGAATAGTATTATAGACTCTTTGAGGAATAGTGCTATAGACTCTTTGAGGAATAGTGCTTTAGACTCTAAGAGGATTAGTGCTATAGACTCTTTAAGGAATAGTGCTATAGACACAGAGGAATAGTACTGACTTATAAGGAAAAGTGTTAAAAACACTTAGATGAATAGTGCTATAGACTCTTAGAGAAATTGTGCCTCAGACTCTTAGAAGAATAGTGCTATAGACTCTTAGAGGAATAGTGCTATAGACTTTTAGAGGAATAGTGCTATAGACTCTTTGAGGAATAGTGTTATAGACACAGAGGAATAGTACTGTAGATTCTTAGAGGAATAGTGCTATAGACACAGAGGAATAGTACTGACTTATAAGGAATAGTGTTAAAAACACTTAGATGAATAGTGCTATAGACTCTTAGAGAAATTGTGCCTCAGACTCTTAGAAGAATAGTGCTATAGACTCTTAGAGGAATAGTGCTATAGACTTTTAGAGGAATAGTGCTATAGACTCTTTGAGGAATAGTGCTATAGACACAGAGGAATAGTACTGTAGATTCTTAGAGGAATAGTGCTATAGACACAGAGGAAGAGTACTGTAGATTCCTAGAGGAAGTGTTGTAGACAAAGAGGAACAGTACTTTAGACTCTTGGAGGACTAGTATCATAGATTTTTAGAGGAATAGCGCTTTAGACCCTATGTGTGTTTGATTCTAGAGACTGCAACAAAGAAATAAAGATATTGACATGTCTTCAGAAAATAACTGAACATTTTGGACAGTAAGAAATGACTTAAGGATAAAGACAGAAAAAAGATTTATTCTGTCTGAAAATTCCCCATTCCTTTGTCTGAAATGATTCTCTATGCCACAGAAGTTATAATTTCAGACAGAGGATGGACGTCTGATGGATCGAATGATGATAAACTAGTAAACCAGGGAATTATAGACCCTTAACAGAAATGGAGTGCAAGTGAGGGGACAACAATGTGGGTTCAAAGAACAGTGATATATAAGGCTTGTACATTTGTGTTAGTTTATAATCTTAGTTCATGATTATCAGCTTGAAAACAAAACCCCCAACACCTTTACCCGGTATAAGTTATCTGCTTACTAAATTATCTCGAATTTTGGGTTTCAGACCATGTGCAGTGCATGTAATGTGTAATATGATTTTACAAATATAGATTACTCCGAAGACAATTTACAGATCCATTACGTAATGAAAAAAATTAGACCCATTTTAAATGTCCTACTTATGTTGAAATTCGGTTAAATGGATATAAGAATTATGATTTTTTACACTGTACTACACCGTCAAGATATTGCACTGAAATTTTTTTTTCTGTTAAAAAATAATTGTAGAAAGAATCAAACAGACTGAAACATCTCTATTAAATATTTTATATTAATCACGAAAAGTTTTTAAATTTGCTTACCTTTAGTGCAATCTTATCGTAGAAATTAATTCCCATGTATGATCGCTCACAATACAGGTCTTATTCACCTGAGAGGTCGTAGTGATTTATACCTAACGTATGCACTTTATAAACTTATATATATACATAAAAATCGTATCGATTTCTTAATTAGCAATTTAAATACGATGGAGTTTTTTTTTAATCACGAAACCAAAAAATTCAGATTTTCATTCATATTTCTTTTGTAAATAAGTCCCTAAAAAGATGCACATTACAATTTTTTTTTTCTCAACACGAAGCCACGATGCCCGAAATAACTTTGGTCTTTTCATAGTTGAGGAAGTAAGGATCTTAGAATGGAAGTCTCTCGATATTAAATCAATAAATGTGTTATAATTCCGAATCCGAGTGGAGTTTCCTTGACGGTGCTACCGTTTTTAGAGATCTGTGGTTACTGATTGAATATGATGGGTTAATCGATAAGTTAACGCCCTCGCCGGTCAGCTCTTCGGACTGTAAACAGTCTAGACTGCCAAACGCCGGCAAGACCAAGACTGATTTCTATTGATGAAGATGAACGGAATCAACTTCACTTGTAATGTTTAAAAAAGATCGTTCGTAGAATAAAAAAATCAAAAGTTGACAAAAAAGATCTAAGTAATGTTTATAAATTTAATAATTTTTTTTTACCTTAGTGTGAGTAATAAAAATGTATTTAAGGTCACAAGTTTAATTGACCGACTGCTCTCTTCTTATTTTGTCCGTCGCCGTGCGTCGTGCGTGAACAATTGAACATTTTAATTCAGTTTCTTCTCTAGAACTGCTGAACCTTTTTTGGGGGGATGTAAGGAATTTTTTGTTTCCTCAATGGATAAAAGAAAACGCTCTTCTAAACACATTTTTTAGTACAAGACTTGGAAGTTCTAAGTCTTTTTTTTGTCAATTTGTTGCTTAGTGCAAGGATGAATTTTCTTTGATCTAAGCAAAATCAAAGATTTAGAGCTTTGTGCAGTATCCAGTGTCAAGAACAGAGCTGCAAGTTTTGTCCTATATTAGGCATGAGGGATCTTTCTCATACCAGCACCTATTGCGACACGGGACCTCAGTATATACGTTCTCATCCGAAGGACCGGTCTCCGCGTCTCACTGTGGATTCGAAACCGTGGCGAAAGGATTGACTCCTTACTCCGCAACTCTAGAGCAAACGCTCTTACCGCGGGCGACACATCATTGGTCTGCCTTGTAAAAAAAAAAACAGTTGAATCCCCTAATGCGCAAAAATCTTTGCGAGTAGTGATACTCTTTTCCAACTCAAATGTCCCGGCAGTATGTGATGTTTACATGTAACTGTCCTAGTCTGCATCTAAAGACTCGGTATTTCTAAATGACACATATTGTTCTGCGTTCAAGACTAGTCCTGGATCAATTTAACCCTAGAAATGTATATATTTCTGATGCATTATAAAGTTGAAAGTCCCTAATTACAATAGCCAAGACTTCGGCTTCTGAACCATTACTATTAATCTATGTTGGTACTGTCCTAAACAATACAAAGTTATGGAATATATTAAATTTAGATGTTTGACTTGCAGCTGGTACATTAGGAATTTGAGAGATTTAAATCGTGCATTCATCTTTCTTTGACCTAAAATTTCAACCGAAATGGTAACCATTTGATTGAATGATTTGTAAGATGTCGGTAGATTTAAATCTCAGAAAGAGGAACTCAATCTCAGGGCGATGACGTCAACTGACGATATTCCATTCTCAAGTGAGGACAAAACATTAAGGTGCCCGTCACAACACAAAGTCCAAATACCTCGTCAATTGTGAATTTACAGAGGTTGCGTTTTCTCTTCTAATATATAAGTACTTGTTCAGTTCATCAGTGAATTTTTATAATCTTACTTACAAAATGCTAGTTTTATACTTCTAGGCGGTAAAAAACACTTCAAAAACCAATTTTCCTACACCCGTCACTTTTTTTTAATACAAAGAAGTTCCGGTATAATACAAGGAATACGTAGTAATTTCTTACATTTAATTAGGACATTTTCTATATTCAGAAGAGGAGTAACTATGTTTGGGGAAATAGAATTCATTATATAAATGCATTATCACTATAAAAGAATATAGAAAATATTGCGGTGACAATTAGAAGAGTGTTCATTTTATGAAAATTCCAAAGCAACAGATACATTTACTAAAGATAGGTCAATTTGGTTCAAGTTTTCTGTTGTAAGACCTTGTAGTATATACTTTAAAAACTATCAATTAATCAAATCGTATCATTAAAGTCATCTAATGATTATATAGGCAAAATGAAACAAACCGCACAGTATATCGACCTTTGACCTTGTTCTAGGGAGAGCCATTTAATTTTCAATGCAAACAATGAATTATACCCCCAATGGCCGCGTTATCCTGTTCCGTGACTTGTGATGGAGTGCGCGGAATCCTTACTATCATCTGTCCGTTGGAGTGTTGTTTTGTCTTTGTAACATCTGGTGACCCACTATTGTTTGTGATTTAGTTTGTCAACCCCCCAAAAATGAATGGCAAGGGTGCACATGTTTGGTTATAGTTTTGCAAGTCATCCCTAGCTTACTACAATTTTCTTATCTATTTCAAAACAACCAAAGAATGAAGTGTGTAAATTCGTTCTTTTTCGGGCATGGCTGTATAGATCACTACAGTGCAACAATGCTCCATCGAGGTATAAGGTCGATGTTGCAACGTTGGTACGATGGCTATTATGCGATAGCGTGATGATGATGCAATGGTGCGCTATTGATGGTGCGTTAACGTAATTGATCGATAATACAAAGGCGATGGTGTCATGAAGATGCAGCGGGATTGGTACGATGACGATGAAGCGATGCTCGCTATCGATACATCGAGCTTTCGCACCATCGTCGGCGCACATGCACTTCGTCGCCATTGCACCGTGGCATTATTGCACCATGACGTCATTGCGACGTCATATGACGGATTCAATGCCGATAATTTATGACAATTAATTACTTTACCCTATCCCAATTTCTTACTTTTTATTTTTTATATAAAATTTGAACTTGTATGTGTAAAATTCTTTTGTAAAAATCTGTAAAGCTTTCAAAATCTATAAAATTATTGTACTATTTTTACGTCTCAAAATAAATTCAATTTGATTACTAGTATCTTATCTTTTTCTTTCTTTGAATTTCATAATCCCTTGTTTCTATTGAAGATAATTCCTTTAATCCTATTTCAGCATTCTCTCCAACTGAGATTATAAAGTTTATTTCTATACATGTGTATATGTGCTCATGTATTTCAACACGTGCATAATTTGCATTTAGAATAACGACTTGTTGCACTGGACATTGATATACAAAAAAAAATCAAATTCATTTTTGAAATATTTTAATTTTCAGCTGCAACAAAGGGACATTTTATACCACCATAATGAGACTTTCAAAAGAAATTTGTTCAGTTTGTACACGGAACAAAAAATATTGTAAATCTTTGTCGCACCGTAAGATTACCGCTTCTGAAACAAGACACTACATATATACCCCACAAACGTATCATTTGTAATAGCTTCTGATGTCGACTCAGAATGGAATGCCTTTGTTAAGGATGGTGACTGCGTGCATTGCGTGTAAAATCCCCAAGAGGTCGCTCCACGCCAGGCAATTACTCATTATAAGAGACAATACTCATGTAAAGCTGGCCATTTAAAATACACTGTAAGTTTCGTATTTCAGGAATGTAAACAACCACTCAACACAGATATTGTAAAGATTTTTATTTCCCCCTACCTAGAATTTAGCCCTTGCCGGGTGGATTGGAGTCGATTTACTTTTCTACCGTCAACAATATACATTTAATGTATACCCCCTAAGCACAAAATTACTTTCATTCAAGCCAGTGAGGTACATGAGTGGATTCTTTCATTAAGTATGAATTTTTACATATTTTATTGCGATCAAATTACAAAACACACACTAAGAGGCCAACTGGGGTAAATGAAGTCAACACTTCAATTATAAAAAACGAGATTTTCAATCTTAATGTAGTGTTTAACATGTTTACTCGAGCAATGGCGTGTGGCGAGCATGGAAATGTGTGTGTATTGTTGCAGGAACATGATCTCCTTAATAGGCAAGATTTGATGACACCTTATTTCCCATAGATATGTCACTGTGTCCTCTACATTTTGGAAAAGGAGTGGAATAGAAAGAAGTAAATAACATGGAACCAGGATTTGTGGGGAAAATAAGGTGCGAAATGCTGATTTATGAGAAAGTGGTATATAAAGGATAATTTTGACATAGAGGCATCCTGTTTTTTAACTTTAGTTTTTTTTTATAACATAACTTGTAAGTCCCGCTTTATATAACTAAACTTCCGTTTTGAAATACGGAATTAATCAAAGGCTAACTTTTGTATCTTCAAAAGGGAAGTTTTGTAGAATTACCATAAATTTTTATGGTATGTTTTGGATGTTTAATGTATATTATATACATAATCATAAAATGAAGCAAACAACTACATAAGCAAATACATAAAAAAAAAAACACTAGCCGAGATTAAAGAACAATATGGATAAAATTTAAAATCAAGAAAAAGCGAAGGAAAAAATATTATCAAAAGTACCGTTTTTAAATGTTTAATCTAAAGGGACTCTGCAATGATGTAAGTCCATTTTAGTCATGAAAATCCATTTAGCAATCCTGCTAGATCCATCCTAGCCGTGAGAGGATGATAATCTATAAAATTGCTAAACCTTGAATATTTATTGCTAAGTACATATAATGAATTTGTAATAAAAATACATTGCAACGGATTCAGTCATTTCAGTTACTAATTATTAAATATTTTCAGTAACAAATCATTAAATAATGATGATTACAAAGCAAGGATTTAGTTCATGTCACGTCACACTTTCGTTGCACTACATGTACATGTATATTGCTGAGTAAACCTGACTCACGGAGTTTGACTTGGTATGATTGACAGGGAACCAGTACAGATGTCGGGGTACCAGTGCAGACAGATACAAATGGAGTCGTAAGCACGTGTACATAGGACCGCTTGTCAAATGGGACGAAATTAGATTATGTTTACGTGGGGCAAAAATAGCACTGCATTAAATTAATGCTTCAAAAGAATCAATGACAGAATTTCAGAATTTAGAATATGACAAAACTAGATATTCTATAAATAAGGGAAACACAGAAAACCATAAATGTCACTGCCAAAGCTGATAAAAGTAAAATGATAAACCATTAATAATTCGAAACATAAATTATTTTAAAATGACACTACACATGTTTAGAGAAGAGATAAAGGATAATAATAATTATTTATAAATTGATTTCTTGAAAACAAAATGTTTTCTCAGAAATCACGTGACCTAGAACTGAATGCTTGCATTTCACTTTATCAAAGCAATATCACTTATTATCTAATCATAGCATTTATCATGTATAATTGTTGGATTTCTTTTATTTTCGATTAAAACATAGTTTGTGATTAAGTTTCAACGCATTTATTATCATACAGGAGAATTTTACATTTTTTAAGCAGTTTCACATTTATATCCATTACCTGAAGGTCTTATTATAGTCTATAATACAAATATTTGAATATTTCTCATTTGGAAATACAAAACAATAAATTTCTCATTTGGTATAAAATACTTTATTTAATCAGTTGAGATACAAATAGTTTTATTGGAAGCCTTGAACCAAACATTCTCTAGTCTGTATAGGCATTTGCATTTTCCTCGACCTTGATATTCGGTTAAAACAATCCGTCTTAATTTCTTCAAGTAATATATTTTAACAGGTCGTGAGTTTATAGTACTCACTTCTTGGGAATTTCACACGGTGTAATTATGTACCCCGCAAATTGAAAACAACATATCTACACAGCTTGGCAGGATCGTGTTCGACGTAAATACCCGAACGGAAGTCGCCGATCCGTCAAAGTAATTAAAAGATCAATATACGGTTTATTTGTGTCCATGAGATAAAACGATCAAAGATCTGCTATCCGTGTTGAAATATTTAAACAAATTATGTCGGTTCCCCCGGCTTAGGACAGAAAGTGGAATTAATGGTGTCATTCTTAGCTGCATGCACTCACCCCGAAAACTTCGAATTACTGTACGTAAACTCTGAAGAAAATTGGAATCCTAAATTTTCATAAGGCGGTTTTTATATTTTTGGCATTTATGAAAAAAAGCAAAAATATAAAACATCATATAAAATGTAGTGTTCAACATTTTTATGTATTTTATGTATAAAAGGGTAATGCTGAATAAATATTTACTTTTATATTGAGAATCTGTTTGAATTTATTAATAATCTTTATAATTGTTCAATGTTTTCTGAAATAATTTTAAAAGGTTATTTAATTATTTTTCATACAGACACCTTGAAGATACAATACAAAAAATAAAGAGAATAAAGAAATTTAACGGAAAATGTTTGATTGAAAACGCGGAGACATAAACTGTACAACATTTTACTGGATTCGATCTCGGTTTGTATGTCTTCCTTCTAAAATCGTCAAGGAAAAGACTTCTCAAAAAATTCGTCCAATTAAGACATAAGGCGTGTATCTAATATAAATATATCCAAACAGATGGTTGTCGTTTAAAATAAGAATCATTTTGGTTGAATGTGAAAACGCATAAACGTCAGAAAGAATGTATCGTGCAGTGAGACCGATACCAAACATTGACGGTAGTGAGTTAATCGTAGAGATCATTAGAACTCGATCGGCCAATGACCGAGAGATTTATTGAATTATAATTGTAAAACAAGAAACTGCACTGGACTGTTGCCCAAGGGATACACTTGTTGACAGTCTAAAAATCTTGCCTTAAAGAAGTTTCCCAAATGTAGGGCAATCAAAACACGAGGTGATGGAAATGTTGTGACGTGTCCTTTGTTATGAATAGAAGTAAATTTTATTTTTGTGCTGTTTACGTCTTCAAACTTATTCGATACTCAAGAGCATGAGTACAAACAATTTTCAAAACCGAGGCAGACTAGTGACAGTTAAGTTGATGTCACAGGAATTTCAACAACCTCATTTAATAAAGTCAACATTTCAAAATGTTCGTGGCCGTTAAAATGAACTAACAAATGTAATCTATCATTGGGCTGAATTTTTTAAAGGCCTTTTGTATAATTTTTAAACTAATTTTTTTTCTACATCTACCTCATCAATACATAGGTCTCTCGGTGGTTTTGACCGGTCAACAGCGGATGCTTACTGCTCTTAGGAACCTGATCATACCTCTCGAATTTCCGAGGAATCACAAGTGTTTGATGTCTCTTTACAGATTCGTATCCTTCGTAATTTTCTTGAGATCGGTCACCATTCATTATATTTACTTTTTATGTCCCTTGAATAAAAGATGCAAGGTTTTACTATTTTTTTTGTCCTGTCCGTTCGTTTGTCTAGCTGATTGTGTGTTGAACTTTTCATTAAATTTCGTTTGTCTGCAAAACGTTAGCTTTGCCCATAACTTGATGAGTTGAAGCTAAGACTTTCTAATTTCGCATGTGCAATTCTTGTGACAAAAACATTTTTGGTACCAACATTTTTCACATTTTAATATTGATCTGACTTTCTTTTGCAAACAGTTACCATACTTGTACCTCGACCATAACTTTTGAACAAGTGCTGTTAGGTCTTCCACATTTAAAATGCATATCTATTGTGACAAGAGCTGTTCTTGATCGTATTTTTTTTTTTTTACATTTTTATTAAGAACAATTCTCAGGTAAGCTTGAACTTTCAGAAAGGCGTGGCATTCTCAGCGACTGTCAAAAGGTGAATAGATTCTCACTGGTTAAGAAATTAACAACATCAGGAACTTTAAATCGTTGTTGACAACGATGAGACAACTTAAGTTCCACCTCTTTGCCGAACGAGACAATGCTATTGGTTATTCGATACACTAATTGGCATTTGCCCGAATTTCAAACCCATGTATACTAGATTTCATCACCGAATGTAAGCTGTGTAAATGCTATTTATGTAATGTCGAGAATGCCAAGTCTTACTGAAAGTCCAAGCTGAATGCCTGAGAATTGTCCTAAATTCGAATCGCTAATTTTAAGAAGAGAATACAAGCATGTACTGGAAGCCTATTTGTAAGTTTGAAAAAAAAATGAAGATTTTCAGAACGCATAGTTTTCAAACAAATACTTGCACAATATGGTACTTGAATATCTTTATTTCATATTAACTAAAAGTAAATAATAGTACTTTGTTCTAATAACAAAGGGCATGGTAGGGTAACGGCCGATTCTGGCCCCTTACATGTATTTGATGTAAAAATCTAAACACTGATAAAAGTTTGATAGTTTGTAGTAGTTAAGAACTTAAAATGATGCTTGCTATAAAATAAGCACTTTATTTGGTTAAAGATACCTTTCTCTTCGGAAAACATATAGTGCACAAGCTTGACTATCTGAGATTTTAACACATAAACTGCATCTGATATTGGTATATAAAAATTATAAATTTGGTATAGATTGTCAAGCTTGTGCTCCATATTCTCCGAAAGAAAATGTGCTGTATAATCGATGAAAGTTTGCATAAAACTGAGAAAATTCAAAAATTGGTCTATTTTCTGAACTCTGTGTATTCCAAAACATAGAACCAATACTCATTTTGTGACAGGGATGACAACGGGATTTTATTAATAAACTGTTGCATCATTCTAAAAGCACCCAAAATTAGGGCTCAAAAACGGGTTTTAGCCTATCTTGTCCTTTAAAAAATGTTCTTCTAGTACTGAAAACTTTGTTGAAAATTTTTAATTGTAAAACAAGATGCCAAATTGAAGTGATAGTTTATCTGATATTTAACAGGTTTTGATGCATCAGAAAATATTACTTGTGATTTTCATCCTTTTAGCTAACTATTATGTCTGCTCATAGGAATCTGGCTGTTATTCTGTCCGCCCAGTGTAATTTTGCCTTGTTTTCATAATCCTGTCATCAAGTGTAACAATTTCAGCCAGGATTTTTATTCAATCAAACGTAATGTGCTCCGGGAAAAAAATTCCTATAGTTGCAAGAAAACTTATTATGACTTCCGGTGCTGAGAGGTTATCTCTGACTTTCATCAACGAAGATATTAAAGTCTGTTGCCGATCATAAAAATATTTAATTTTTCTTATCATACGTAACAGATAAGCGCGTTCAGAAATTAAAATCGCATCTTCTGTTTTCTTTCTTCGATCTTTTGTTTGGGAAAGCTAATTCTAAACTTGTTCATCGTAACTGTTCAAATTTTAAACTTTAATGATACAACAACCTCTGGCAAAGTCAAAATAAGGCCACATGATGTGATTCCCTATCTGTTTTTCTCTCTGTCTGGAAACTACTTTCTCTTAGTACAATTCTCTGTCATCCTTGGACTTTCAGTGAAGCGTGGCATTCTCGAAGCAACATAATATTAACGTCTATCAAATTCTCATTGATTAAGAAATTAATAACACAAGCAACTTTTAACTTTGACAACGATGAGATGACTTAAGCCCCCCCTCTTTACGGTACGAGACGCTGGTATTGGATCTTTGATACACTCATTGACGTTCGCCCGAATTTTGATCCCATGTATATTTCAACAGTGAATGAAAGGCTGTGTAAATTTCAAAAGCTAATTATACATGTTACCTCGAGAATGCCACGCCTTACTGAAAGTCCAAGGATAACAGAGAATTGTACTTGGGTTGAACGAGAGTTAAAGCTGTGTACACTCAAAAATTAAAACTTAATGTGCACCAAAAATTATTTAGAGATTTATATATCCATATTTAGCCACCATCTATAAAAGTTACATCATGAACTTGAATGATCCTTCAATCTTCTGTTCCTTCTTCTTCCATAAATAGCACAGTTATATTTGTTTGATGACTTTGAACTTCAGCTCTTTGGTCACTTTTTTCTTCTTCAGATCAAAAAAGGTAAAAGTCTGTGGTTGCATTGACTGATGCAAGTTGTTTATAATGAACCAATACACATCAGAAATCGAAACACCTATCAGCTGTGGGATGTAATTTAGAGTTAAAATTGTGTTATTGATTTAATTAATGAAATCTGAGACTCTTTATTTAGATATTTACTGACACGCATTGACACCAAGTGCAGGTCAAACCTGACGGCGATTGTCATTGTTACGAACTTATTTAAAACAAATTGAAACAGACTAAGATTGTCATTTATAAGGTACAGTACTGACTTTGATGTATTTGTGAAGTGAATGATATGATAGACATAATGCTTTATTTAAAATACAATTAAAATAAAAATGCGGACTTTGATTTTCATGATTACAAAGTACTTCTTTCTTGAAAGACTTCAAGAAAGATAAATTATTTTTTAATCATTATACGAGTTTAGTTTTTTCCCTCATTGATGCATATATGGTAATGCAAAATCTTACTTCTTAAAAACGCTGATCACAGTTTTCTCTTTTTGTGCATGAGCGGAATATCTTGTAAATGCGATAAGGGTTTACACAGATCGGTGTCATTTCAGTACGGATCGCGTAATCAGTCAAGTACTCGAGTACTCGAAGCAAGCCAGGGCTGTCATTATGTTAATTAACTTCACTAAAAAGTGAAGAGTTAATTAAAATCGGAACCTGTGATCTAAACCAAAGCATTAATTTAAGTCTGTAAAGATTAAAGACCTGCTGTCTGCACACATTCATTTTCATATCTGTTGTTTGATTCGACAAAATGGTGGATGTATCACGTGACAATCATCAACAAATACGAAAGGAAAAGTGGATCAAACGTTCTTATGATTTTGATTTACGATTCAAAGTAGCAAAGTTCAAAATCTTTGTGAGTGATGTTCTTTGAATATTGTTTAAAAAAAAAAAAAACATTTGCATGATGATGTTTTGTCTCTTTTAAGCAAGATTGTCTGTAATAAATTGATGAATAATTTGAAGTTCAATTTATATAATTATTTAAAAAGTGTTTAAAATTTATTTGACCAAGGTAACGGTGTTTGATCATAAATCGAATGTACATGTATCTGTTCTTCAAAAAACAAAATAGTCATCAATAAATATATTAAAAAAAAGAACTTCGCAGAAAAAAAGAGCTTGCATTCAAAAAATATATAAGGTATTTTTTATTCGAATGGAAAAGATTAGTTTATCACAAAATAAGTACAACCTTAAGTATCGATAATTAAAAGAGAAATCAACAAGATGTGTTTGTGAAACACTGATGCCCCCGTATGGCAACATAGTGAAGATTAAACGTTTCTAAAATGGAAATTTAATGAATTGGTACCAAGTTTATGGTATTCTCACTTGAAATACAATTGTGAAATATGAATATAGGTGAAGGTCAAATTTTTTTTAATAAGTACGGAAATCTCCAAGGTCAAGATCAAAAGATCAAGGTAATTGGTATCCAATGAAAGGTCTTGCCATAAAAAATACAAAAAGTATTGAGGCTCCAGCGCTAACCCTTCAAAAGTAATTTCCAAGGTCAAAAATTTTATAAAGAAGGTCAAGGTCAAAGGTCTTGCTTGCACATGAAAGGTCTTGTCATAAGGATTAAGTATGTAAAGTATGGAAGCACTGGCTCTAACCCTTTCAAAGTTATGGTCAATGTTTGCTTTTTAAAGTTGGTTAAACTCGAAGGTCAAGGTCAAAGGGCAAAAGTTCTTGGTACTTAATGAATGGGCTTCTTACCATAATTACATCAATCTCCCATGCAGAGTTGTCGTTCGTTCCTCTCTCAGACACCTCTGCAATGGGCTCACGTCAAGATTTTTGACATAATGTATAAAACGTGATATTTGAAGAATTGTTTCAATTTAAATGAATAGTTCTGGATTGACTTATTAAATATACATCTCATAACTCAGACATAAGCATAGAAATTGAATTTTAATGAATTAAAACAAACGCGCTATTTCTCGTGTTTAACACTGTGTATAAGCGAGCCAACGACAGAGGTGAATGTATGAGCCGATGGTAGAGAGTGTGATTACATATGCGAGTATGAGATCACAAGCCCTAAACGCTCAAAAATTATGGTCGAGGTTAAAGTTTTTTCATAAGTACAGAAATATCCAAAGTCAAAGCAAAAGGTCAATGTAATTGGTATCCAATGAAAGGTCTTGCCGCATAACATACAGTCATATGTGAAGAATGGAAGCCCTAATCCTAACCGTTCAGAAAGTACTGCCAAGTCCAAAAATTTTAAAAAGTAGGTCAAACTCTGGGGTCAAAGGGTCAAAGGACTTGCTATCAAATGAAAGGTCTTGTCACAAGGATAAAATATGTAAAGTATGAAAGCCGTATATTTAACCCTTCAAAAGTAATGGCGAAGGTGAAAGTTTTTAAAAAGGAGTTTAACTCAAAGGTCAACGTTAAAAATTCAAACTTTTTGATATCCCTTGAAAGGATTTTTCATAAGAATTACATAATGGAAGTATGAAAGCCCTATCCCCTACCGTTCGAAAGTTCTGCCAAGGTTAAAGTTATTTTTCATAAGTACGGTCAAGGTAAAAGGGTCAAGGTTGTTGGTATCCAATAAAAGGTCTTTCCAAAAAGAATACATGTATAAAGCATAAATGTCCTGGTATTTATTATGCCCCCGTAAACGATATTTCGGGGGTATATAGTTTTTGTCGTGTCTGTCCGTCTGTCTGTCTAGCTGTCTGTCTGTCTCTATGTTTGTCTGTTTGTCCGCAAAAACTTTAATTTTGCCCATAACTTTTTATTTAGTTGAGCTATGACTTTCATATTCCACATGTGTATTCCTTGTGACAAAACCATTCTTTGGGTACCACCAAATTTGACCTTTTGACCTAGACCTTGGAGTTTGACCCACTTTATCATAAAAATTCCAAACATTTACTTTGGCCATATCTTTTGAAAAACACTTTTCATTGGATACCAACAATTATGACCTTTTGGCCTTGACCTTGGTGATTTCCGTTCTTGTATAAAAAATAAAAATCTTGGCCATAACTTTTGAACGGTAAGGGCTAGGGATTTCATACTCCACAAATGTAATCCTTGTGATAAGCTCCTTCATTGGATTCCAAGAAATTTGACCCTTTGACCTTCACCTTTGAGTTTGACCTACTTTAATTAGAAATCCGTGACCATTTATTTTTTAAGGGTTAGGGTTAGTCTTTTCATACTTTATATGATTATTTAATCCTCGTGACAACACCTTTCATTTGATACCAAGACCTTTGACTTAGACCTTGGAGTTTGACCTACTTTTTGAATTTTATTAACCTTGGCCATAACTTCTTAACGGTTAGGGCTAGGGCTTCCATACTTTACATATGTAATTTTTTGTGGCAAGACCTTTTATTGGATACCAATGACTGTGACTTTGAAGATTTCTGTACTTATGAAAAAAATTTAATCTTGGCCTACTTCCATATTCCACAATTGTATTTTCAGTGAGAATACCCTACTTTTGGTACCAATATATTAAATTTGCATTTAAGAAAAAGTTTAATCTTTGCTATGTTGTCATACGGGGGCATCAATGTTTCACAAACACATCTTGTTTTTTTATTCAGATGAGACATATGTCTTTTACTCGAAGATAGTCCGATATTTTAAGAAAATTAAAGTATTTTTGACCATTGATTCACTATATGTATAGTATTTGAATTAATGATGTTTTTGGAATGAAGGGGACCAAATTTACTCCTTACAAGCAGTTAATTTTCAGGTTTTCAATAATATTTCCCATTTATTCACAAACGTGACATGCACTTAACAACGATTGGAGTCATATGAATGTTTTTTAGAACAACAACAAAAGGTTGAAGACTGTAGCAGTTAAGAAATCAAAAAGGTCCACATGTACCAAATGAAGACTGTATCATGCACTGCCCAAAAAATGTGATGAGATATTCAACACTGGGTAGTGGGTGTCTTAAAGTAAATATAGACAAACTGTCAATATGTTCTTGGATTATAATTCAAGTTTCTTCTCGCAAGATTGAATTCCTCGAGTGGTGCAGAAAGACAGGCACCATTGCAATACAATAAATCACATATTTTAATCACATGCCGCCCACATTAATCCGGACTAAAATAGAAGGAATGTAATCGACCGTCAGAAAACGGATAACGTCAACAGATGTGTACTTCAGAGATAGAGAGCTACACATCTGTCCGAGCATTAATGTATTTAGAACGAAAATAAATAAATATGTTATAATTCAAAATCAACAACAAAATATTTAAGATTTAATTATTAGACCTCTGTTACAACGCACTTTGAAAAATTACGCACTTTGAAAAATTTTTCAAATTGCGTTAATCAATGTTAATTTTGGGACCAAATCAACGCACTTTGGAAAAATAAAATTTCTTTTCAAAGTGCGTTGATATCGATCATATTAACGCACTTTGAAAAAAAATGTCTATGGCTTGGTCAATATTCTTGAAAATAATAGGTATGATAAACAATCGAACCTGTTGGATAACTTTTCAGTGATAAGGTCACATCAGGATGTGAAAATGAGATTTTGATTTTTTATTTTCAATTATAAAAAGTTACCCCTCCCCCTTTCGTGCACGTGAGTCGAATATTCATACAAAAAAGGGAGGAAAAACAGAACTGGCTGCTAGTAAATTTGTCATTTTATAAATCATAGAGACAATTTGAATCAAATAATTATTTTAGGAGATGTTTTTCGGCTGAGGAGCGGAAATGGTCTTTTTTTAAGGTTTTCCGCTCCTCGGCCAGGAATGATAACTCTTAAAATATTAATCAATTGAAGTCTCAAAATAGAGCTTGAAATTAAAAACTTCTCGTCCAACAATCGAAATTCTTTTAATATAGCATAAGTTTATCATGTTTATAAGTATGATGCATGCGAAATTAGAGGTGATTTGCGGTGTCTTGTGAAAGCTTTCCACACTATGCATTATTCAAAATAATTTTAAATTCAGAGATTGCACAGCGGATTTTTAATTTTTTGCGTTTCCTAAAAATATATTTTCGTAATTGAAATCTGATAATTTTCCATACATAATATGATAAGCTGTAATAATTTTTTTTAAAAGAATTACCATGGGCAAAAGCATCATACTTTCAAAGTATTGAAGCATTTTCTACGAACATCATCAATAACTCAACTTTTGATTTCAGAAGTGAGGATCGGACTATCTAAATAGGTCTATCGAGTTAAGAAAATGGGTTAATGGTCGAGAAAATGCCCAAGGTTACCAAAATGAAGTGAAATTTTTTTTTTTTTAAAGTTTTTTGATTAATTTTGTTTTTGGCTGTTTTATGATACATGTAAGGGTGATAAATTTAATGTTGTCACAATTTTAACTTTTATGAATTCAAGCTTAAGGTAGATAAATAATTTTACTCGAGGAGCATTTGTGGATGATTCGCGTTAAATAGGTCATTTGACAGAAAATTTCTTTTGACCTAAAAATGATTTCACCTCTCTGGACTAACTACAAATAGGATTTTGTTTTTATATTTTTGATTTACTGTGTACAGTAGGGAACAATAAGGATTAAGGGGATGACCGAATTCTTCAATTACTTCAGTATAAAAATATCATGGATTTATTGGGGGGATTATTGTATACAAATGGATATTTATTGTAAAAAATCTTACAGAGTAGGTTCCGAAATGTTATCACCGATTAACATTTAAGGTTTGAACACCATTCCCATGACGTCTCTATATTAGTGAAAAATTCTCGAATGGGGTATTCAACAACATATAACCAATCATTCAACTATTTCCTTGATTCCTTTTATAAAATTTTATTTTGATGCGAGTGATTTTCCAAAAGAAATCTAAGAAAAGGAATGAAGAGAAAGGGCTCATTTTTTTCTTCAATTTTCAATGTTAAAGATGTTAACAAATCACGGTGCCAGAATGAATTAAACAAATGTCCCATCGCTAACTTTAGAGTGAGTTTCAATCGTACATGTTTTTCGGAAAGATTATACTGGCCACACAATATTTTTTGAAAACATTTTTTCTAAAAACTCCTTATGATGGAAAAATATTATTTTAGAGGAAATTCTCGTCTTATGCAGCTCCATTCTTTATGATTTATAAAAGAGAAATAGTCATTAATTCCCCAAAATGTTGTCTCTCATTTATTGGGATAATGAAAAAGAGGAATTGTCATTGGCCAAGGTCATAGAACATTTTTTGTTTGTTAAACTCCCTTCTAGAATGTTTCGCTCGTATGAGACGCCTTCACTTGCCGGTGGAGACGGGACCTGTACTCTGTACGGCCTTTGAGCGGCGAGGGATCATTTTCGTGCCAGCATCTACTGTGACACGGTCTCATCCGGCGATTCGAACCCGCGACGCTCACTGCGACTTTTAAACAAACGCTCTAACCACTTCGCCAAGCAGACTAGTGAGGCGACCCCTTGACATTGAAATTGTACACTGATAACAATGGCCATAACTTTCCAACTCATGATTCCAATGGAACTAAATGCAAATATGTTGCAGGTCAAAAGAATTGTTGAATCTTGTTTTAAATTTGAAACCTTCAAAATGTTTTTGTCCATGACATTAATGTGTCATTATAGGACATGTCAAGGTAGGTTGAGTCGAAACCTTGATAAAGGTTAAATAAGGAAGAAAGGGTGGACACTTTTTTTGTTATGATGACAACGATATTCAGCTTTATTTATCACCGATTTCAATTTTCTTTGAAGACATCATCTTTCTCATAATTATAGATTTATCTTTCGACAAACATCCTTGTTTGTGCTAGTCGCGAGACTTATAAATTTACATACACAAACTAATCATGTCTGCCAAATTAAGCTCTTCTGCGAAAAGTCTAAAGAATGAATATTTAAGGATGATTCACGTCTGTTTGTTTTCTGTAAATGGCAAGAACCAGGATTTCTTCATACGCGGAGAGCGTCTTGAAGGACTCATGACTCATCTTGTTGCCCTTAATTGTGCTTATGGAAGACGGGGGATGCAAATCGTCTCGCCGAAAAATCAAGTCCCCCGGCATTTTGCACTGAAAATTCAACGTGCAATTAGGAATTATGATTATGTAATGATCTGTGTTTTGTTGTGAACGAATTGTGAAAACATGTTTCTGTCTTAGGGACTCTACTTCACTCTTGGGATTCTAAGGAAGACGTTTAATGATTTCAGTTTGTCAGAAAATTGGGGTAAAAAAACGTGGTCTAGCTTGCGTGATTTTAAGCCATATATACAGGCTGGACATATCTTTTCTTTGACGAATTGATCCACTTTTTCTTTATTTTCGATTGAATTTCATTTCTGCTTTTCAGTTTTCTATCACAATGCTCACGAAGATAGCCCATTTTTTAGACTTCCAAAATTTAAGTTCTAAAAAAAACCCCGGCCAAAGCGCCTCATTATTTATAATATCAATTAAATTTTGAGACCTAGAGCTCTAACCTTAAAATATGAACATTCTTCCAAAGATTTTTCATTTTTTTATTTTGAATTAATCAATGATTAAATTATATGTGTCTGAATGAATTTCCATACAGAATCTAATTTGCTTTATGCCGTTTCGTCCATCAAACATGCAGTAAACGATTACATAACATGGATGGAGATTTCCAAAGTGGACTTAAGAATTTTTCAGCTATATTTGTTATATTCCAGATGGTCTTTATTGAAGCCGTTAATTTTTTTTTAATATTGCAGTCGAACAATTCCTAACCAGACGCTGACTTTATTAACCTCCAATGCAGTGGAATAAATCTGTGTAGTCACCAATAACTACGTATAGTTCTATAATAGACAGACTCTTAATTGTAAAAGTACAAGCACGCTTATACGAATCCGATCAAACATCTTTTTTATGGTGCATCATTAATATCGATGACCCAGTGTCCTACTTATAGGAAAATTGCTTTACATTTCCATTTGGTTTGACTATTTCAAACACTCTCTACAAAAGCGGTCATGATGTAGAGTTAGTGTGCGCCAATGATTTTACAACCTTACAGCACGCAACTTTTTACTAATTTTAAGTTCCTACATGTATTCAAATTATTTCCAAACCATTTAGTTTTATTTTTATCCCCAAACTATTATTCTATCTCTGGTTTATTTTTTTTTGTAATTTTATCGGCCACAGAAGTGACACAAGAATTTAAGACCACTATATGAAATAATAAGAAACAGTCATTTTATAAACGACCCTACGGAGACATCAAATAGATGTTTATAAATCACGACATGGTATAACTCTATATATTCTTAAAGAGTATACAATTTCAAGCTGTCTTGATATATCTTTTCTCTCCTACGCCAGTGTGTTCATGAACAAAGTTATATCTTAAACTATTTTTAGGATCAACTATATCATCTTTTATTTTCGAAACATCTTATCGGGCTTGGAGTGCCTAAAATAATCCCACAAGGGTCTAAAAATAAAGCAACCTTGTTTGATAAATTCTCTTTTTTCATATTTATACCGTTTTCATGTCAGTAGTGTTAGGAAGTTTTCGCTTGCTATTGTAAAAGGGTCATATGTATTTTCTGCTGAGTGACTGGTCCTTCACTGATATCATAGAAAAGGGAAAAGGACAAAAATAATTATATCTCTTTGATCTGTATACTTTGAAAAATTACATGATACTGATAAATCATAAAAAACCCCTGATTTTCACGGATAAGCATTCATGCCAATTGAAAACAGTTTCTACACAAATGTATTACATTGATTTTAATAAAAAAAATTATTTTCTTTTAATTTCAATTCAAACATGATAGTTAAAATTAAGTTTTTTTGAAAGCTTAATCGAACGCTCTCTATCAAATCAAAAAGTGCTTAACTTCCTCATCTTCACTATCAGGACTCTGATTTATTTCATTTTATTTCTGTACTTTTCTTTCCTAACAGGTTGGATGAGTTCTGATTCACATTAGAATGTCAACCTTCATCCCTCTGTCTTTACTTTGCCATGTTAATTCTTAAAATTTCTTGTATGTTCTTTTGTTAATTGATAGAGTTCTTACCTTTGTTAGAAGGTATACATGTATTTCCGTATAGAAAAAAAGAAAGAATACTTTGCACACAATATACTAACGATGAAAAATCAAAGTACTGCTAGTGCTGAAAGCTGAGGTCAAATTGTTGAGGGTAATAGTAATACCGATATAACTCAAACATGAAACAGTTTTTAGAAAATGAATGTCTCAGATTCCCCTTTTTGTTTCTGTGGCTCATTAAATTTATTTAAGGGTCCTACCTTTCCATTTGTTGAAGGTCATGATGTATCAGCTAACGTACTCAATTCATATTCCTATCCACAATGTTCCGTTCGATCAAATTTACCAATGGTTCGCGGGGAAGAGGTTGTGTATATATCACTAGTACTGGATCTTCGACTTGAAAAAACAGGTTGAAATTGAACTAGAAGCATTTTAAAATGCAGGTGCACGATCTTGACCTGTTCGATTGATTAAGATAAATATCTAGTGAACGTCATTATCTTTCCAGCAGGTTACATGAATATTAAGGAGGGAAAAAGTGGTAGAAGCACAGAATTATTGAAAAATGTATTAAGATGCATAAAAAACAATAAAAATGTTGTTTTTTTGCGTGTTATTCATAATTTAATTTCTAAAACAAAAAAGTGTACGTGGCACACAGATAACAAATTACCGGAACGAAAAGAAGCAAAGTTAACATTGCATCAACAATATGAGACGCACGTCCATCATAGACGTATTGTGTATAAATCAGAACAGCAGCTCAACACACATACACTAGAGAATATGTAGGCGGATCATGAAATATTAGGAAATTATTCTGTTCAGGTAGTTACATCGAAATGATAAAGAAATTATTAAAAAACAGAAATAGCAAATATATTTTACGCAGGCAAAAACGAAAATAGTAATTAGAAAATTTTTAAGGACCAAGGATGAGGCAAATTAAGATGCCCCTTTTATTTCCTTTTTAAACAAATTTTGAAAAACTTTTATGATGAACAATTAACAAATAAAACGAATAAATAAACACTGTTATATTTAAAAATAAATATGTATAAAAAGATTGGCACAAATTAAACTTATCCAAAACTATAATTCTTGTACATTTTGCTGCCCTTATACCTTTATGTTTAGCACACAACACTTGAAATTTAAGAAACAATATGCTGCATACATAAATATGCCTCCTAAAACATGTGTTTTTTGTTGTGCAATTATTCTGATGTGGGACTATTTGAAAGAAAATTTTAAAAACCCCAAAACCCATAAAATTAAATAAACAGTTTTGACTTAGATCGTCACAAAATGAAGTGAATTGGAAATACGTACAAAACATACAGTTGAAAAAAAAGCCACTTTTCCTCCAAAATCCCACCAAAACCAAAAAAAACCCCCACTAAAACATGATTAAATCAATTCAAAAAATATGAAGGGTGACTAAAAAGAAAAACATGGCCGCAATCATGTGATTTTTGAGCACAAATGTCGAGTTCTATGTACACTTCGTCGATGTTCGTATGAAATGCTTGACTATATAACAGAATATGACAAGAGCACTAAGATTAAACCATTGAAAGACATGGCTCCATTCTTTGTCCAGGGGGGGGGGGGGG
>PRKT01000230.1:771303-786160 GCA_003671525.1 Saccostrea glomerata
TTAAACACCCAATTTTATGTTAACGCCCCCAAAATCTACCTGATTCAAGATCAATAATTTACCGCCTGTCAATCATTAAAAAAACAATAGCTTCTGATTTGATTGACAGCTCAGCTACCTGTGTCTCTGAGTTTGCATGTTTTGAAAACAATTACCTGGTCACGCGTCAAACGCTTTCATGTACCCGCATAGTATACACGCGGATTAGAAAACTCCAATATGTTTGAATTTTATTTCAAAAAATTATTCAAAGTAGATTATCAAAACATTGACATAATAAAATATTTCTTTTCTATCTTCATTGCTATTTGTCACTTGTAAGTTTTATTTTGTCCACGTTTATCTGTAGAAAAAAAGACCGCGTCTACAGAAACCGGCTCTAATTAGAAGTCCGACGTCGAAATAAATTATTTTTTAAGAAATGGGATATAAGAAAAATATTCAGCACAAATAAACGGCATAGCATAGTTTTTAAAAGATGTTTTATTTTGTACTACATGACTATGGCTACAATCCGCACGATGTTGCACAGAAATTGATGTCAGAATTAATACTCGAATTTCCTCTAGCTTCTGTATATATGCCTAATGAAAATGTGAAGATAATTAATAGTGATCGATTCTGAAAAGAAGTATTTCTAACCGTAACATTTTGTTAACACACGAAGAATAAAAAATATGAATATATTTTGGACAACATTGTTGGCCATAAAAAAAAATTCCGATCGCGGTAAATGCATGTTCACATGCTCGACGAATCATAAGGAGGATCAATATTTTTTTTATTTCAATTGTCAGACTTTTTTAATCAAGTGATTTCTTTTATTGTGTGATTTGAAGATTAAAAAACGATAAATATTATTGATTTGTAGTTTTTACTCATGAATTTTTCTTTTATGTAAGGAAAACATTTTCTAAAATGATATTACATGAATCTTATCATTTTTTTTTAATTCAAAACATTACCATGATTACGATGAAAGCGTTTTATTTACAAATAAATTCCATATTAAAATAATTATTTTACGTAGTTTCACTCAAAACCAGACACAAAACACGTAATGTTGACCCTGATTACCAAACACAGACTTCCTGTGTAATGCTACATATACACAGATTTTTGACATCTTGGGTATTGGGGGTCTCCAGGTAAATAACACCACTGTTACTTTGACCACTCCCCCTCCTCAGGTAACCGTACGGTAAAAAAATTGGGTCTTTAAAATAAAAATTCTTTGTATAACAGTCTTAGAATAACTAATTTTCTAACAAGATTATTGCATTTTCAAGTAAAGAATTCAAACAAAATGAGATAAAGCCACTCCTCGATATTTTATAGTGTAGAAAGAAACCTCTAGCGCTTATTTAAGTTCTTTTCACTATTGAAAAATCTCGATGTTTTGGTTTTGTGTCGAAATCTTTCAACCCTCGTTCGGCAACTTCTTTTTATTTTCGGTTATAGAAACACAAAACTTGGCAAGATATCTAACATTTTAGTGCACGTCGGGCGCATGCTTTCAATGAATGAAAGTTTTTTTTTTATTTACTATTATGTAAAATATGTTCGTGAGAGATGTTTCCAGGGGCAACCGCGGTGACTTAGATTACCACTATGACCCCCTTTAATTCGCCACCTTAACTAAAGTCTTTTGTTTTCCATCAAATGTATCACTGACAGCATCCAAAACAATTCATTTTTTGAAGGGAAAAATATCTTGTTTAACTTTATAGATGATTAATTTCACCCTTAGATATTGTACAGAACAGGAACATGTAATGTGACGTCATCAAAATGGCGCTCACAGATGGTCAAGTTAAACAAAGTACAAAGCAGTAAGGGTTTTCTCCAACTAAACATCAAAATGACGACAATAAGATGAATATCACTAACATAACAAAAGATAAATCTTTATCAGCAAAGACTCATCACATTCTAATCGACACGCCGTCATAAATTCTACAAAAATCGCCAGTGTTTGTTTCTAGTGAGGGTGGCGCAACCGTTATTTCCTCTTCAGCAGAACTCGGAATCAAGTCAACAGAAAGTCAAAGAATGCAGTGACGTCAAAGACAGGAAAACATACAGGTTATCTGATTCAGAAAGTCGTACGTGGATTGCGCCAAAATGTCGGCGCGTATTTTGGTGTTAAAAATTGTCGCACATCTATCTTGTCTTAAAGATATACAACCATTAGCTTTAGCGGCTTACAAACACGTTAATCTCGTAAATCGTCCGTCGTAGCAGCTTTAAGCAGATCACTGCTTTGTATCAAAAGAGGCTGAACATAAGGTTTTTTCCTCAGTTCTCGTATCTACAGAATTATCTAATTCAACTATACAAATAAAATTTATAGAAAACATGGCTGTCGGGTATTGAAAGGTGCATTGCAATAATATACGTTTACTTTCTATGGATATTGCCACAATAACTTAGTAAAAGGAACGTTAGAGCTAAGTGTCCACTAGTATTGACAATCTAAAGGCATGAAACATTTTTAAAAACTTAATTCTGATTCATTATCACATTTTTCTTTCATTAATTAACAGTTTTAATTGCCAATGAGTATATGACTACAAATTTAAGTTGAAAAAAAAATTAAAAAGAAGACTCATTTTATGAATATTTATTCATCATGTGCATCATTACGACTTACGTTTATAAGACGCAAAAATCACTTAAAGACGTATAAATACACTTTTCATTATCTGTTCTATAAAAATAAAACGCAAAGGATTATTTTCATGATGATCTCAGTGAGAAAATAGTTATTTATCTAAGATTATCATAGGATTATCATAGGAAATATTTAACGGATGATATCATGGCCACGCCGCTGTAATGAAGGACTTCACACCACGGGAACTGTCCGTCAACCAAAATTATGTGCACACAACGCGGAAAATCGCGCGATTTATGAAATAATCCATCTACCATGATGAATGATGCAATTGATAATATAAATCCCAAACAAATATCAACAGGTGACATCAGATAGATATAAGTAAATAATGGTTAATTCACATCAGACAGATATAAGTAAATAATGGCTAATTCTTACAGGACTGATAACACCCGAGGGTTTTGTCTTCAGGGCCAACATGGTGCGGCAATTTTTTCGTTTGGAATGTTTTTATGAAAGATTTTTTCTTACGATAAGATTCAAATGAAATATGATTAATTTATAACAATTTAAGATTATATGATTTTTAAAAAAAAATGGTGGACTTTAACTGCTAGACATCGTGAAGTGACTCATTTGCCAGGCTTTGGAATTCGTACTTGATGAATCGGCCAGACCTGTCTCATTATAAATGCGCAGCTAAGATTTTATAAAGTGATTAGGTATGATTAACCAAACCAATTAACAAAGAACGAGAAAAATCGTATTTTGTCATGTTCAGAAATGCCTCTCTCACGACTTCCAGGAAGAAAACTACACTGGTTCCGGAAGAAAACTACACTGGTTCCGGAAGTAAACATTACTGGTTCTGGAAGTAAACTACATTGATTCCGGAAGTAAACTATATTGGTTGCGGAAGTACACTACATTGGTTGCGGAATTAAACTACAGTGGTTAAAATACACTACATTGGTTAGGAAGTAAACTACATTGCTTCAGGATGTAAACTACTGTACATTAGTCAAGGAAGTAAACTACGTTTGTCAGGAAGTAAAAAACATTGGTCCTTGAAAAAAACTGTATTATCCAAGAAATAAACAACAGTGGCCAGGGAAATAAACAACAATGGTCAAGGAAGTAAACTCTAATGATCCAAGAAGCAATCTTGACTGTTAGGAATTTATGTTTTAGTTTTAGCGATTTCTTTTAAACTGAAACCTGGCTTTCTTTAACTAAAGCGATGAATTTATCGTAATGTGATTCCACAAAAAGCGCCACTAGCTAAACAAACATGCTGCCTTTATTCTTTTATTGCTGATTAACATGTAAAAGATCTTAATCTGAAAATTATATGCATATTTATTTTACGCTATATGAAGTCTGCGAGTCTTTCTTCAGTACTTAAGTCAGATCTGTTCGTCACCTTCACCTTTAATACTAAAATTGTGTATTGAGCATCGCGTTTTCAACTAATAATAATATCTATATTGAGTTGTAACATATAATGCATAATAAATACACGATTAGAAAAAGTGTGATGGACTAAGAATTGAAAAAAAACATGGAAAAGAGTGAGGGGTCCACTATGTTACAAACTGGACAAATTCGTCTTCCCCTTGATTTGCATTAAAAACACGATGTGTGGCTTTGAAATGTTCAGGAAGAAAAGTTAGGAAACATAAATTGTTACAAATCATGGGATAAATCATTATTCCAAGGTGAAATATGGAGCTGTCGAACTGCGAAACTTAACAAATGTTGCGATATAGCCGTCTGTGCTTTGAAGTAACATTTTAAACAACGCTAATGACTGATATTTTCTGTTGAACAAAGTTACGTTTCCCTTCAACGTTGACGTGAACCAGAACCGGGCCATCTATAACACACAGAGATAACCCACGTCTAATGAAAACACTATGTTCGCGCCTCCATTACCCAGTTTTCACAGACGATACATTTGGCAGACGATCAAACTCACGCGCTGTGTACCGTCTGCCCCTGACCCGCGCGTGTGAATGGAAGAGGGTGGATCCGATAGACCGTAACAATGGGAGGGGCGGATTGTCTGCGTGGCGTGATGAAATGTGTTTTGATTAAACAACATCAGCTTGTCATCGTTTGTCTGCGTGGGGCTGTGTTTACATCAGCTGGAGAAGATTTGTCTACGATTTTTTTCTGAAATATTTATAATTTAAATGTACTCTTAAATTTGTCTGGATTGATTTGATTCTAATGATAACACCAGCAAAACTTCAAAGGAACCGAAAGTGTTTGCTTGTTCAAGAATGCTTGGTGGCAAAAGAAAAATTTAAAGCTAGAAAGAACAAAGCTATTTCTTAAACCTTCTTTTATACAATAATTCTTAGTGGATCTGGGTGTCTTGTACTATATTCAGAGAAAGTTTGCGAAAAGTCAAAGAAGCCCAAATGACTATTAGCGTCATATATAAGTGAAAGAAATAAAATGCTTGACTTTGAATTTACTATCCCTTCAATGTGCATGAAATAATCTGACCCCCCCCCCCCCCCCCCGAATAACAAAGATATGGGGACAGCCACAGGGGCCTGTAACTTACTGTATTTGATTTTATGTAATCACTTTATGTATAAAAATATATATAGTGATTACGTAAAATCAAAAACAGTATGTTACCGGCCCTTGTGGGGACAGCTAGATGGGCGGACGGATGGACAGACTCAGAGGAAACCTATAGTCCCCTCCAGTTTCACCGTCAGGGGACTAATAATTTAAATAAGGTGAACTCTTGCTTTGAGGAAATACCTAATGCTGTTAAGGTTTCTGCCTTCTGACATTGATAGTATCATTTCTTTATTGAAGCCTATCTAAAACCAAACTTATATATATATGTAATTCTCTCTGAGTTAATCAGAAAACTACATGTATATATATACTTGAGCTGTGGACAATTTCTCAGTGTGTTACACTTACCTTGACTGAGTGTAATGACAGCTGTGGACACTTTCTGTGTGTGTTACACTAACCTTGACTGAGTGTAATGACAGCTGTGGACACTTTCTCTGAGTGTTACACTACACTTACCTTGACTGAGTGTAATGACAGCAGTGGACACTTTCTCTGTGTGTTACACTAACCTTGACTGAGTGTAATGACAGCTGTGGACACTTTCTCTGTGTGTTACACTTACCTTGACTGAGTGTAATGACAGCTGTGGACACTTTCTCAGTGTGTCACACTAACCTTGACTGAGTGTAATGACAGCTGTGGACAATTTCTCTGAGTGTTACACTAACCTTGACTGAGTGTAATGACAGTTGTGGACACTTTCTCTGTGTGTTACACTAACCTTGACTGAGTGTAATGACAGCTGTGGACACTTTCTATGTGTGTTACACTTCTGACTTACCTTGACTGAGTGTAATGACAGCTGTGGACAATTTCTCAGTGTGTTACACTTACCTTGACTAAGTGTAAGGACAGCTGTGGACACTTTCTCTGTGTGTTACACTAACCTTGATTGAGTGTATTGACAGCTGTGGACACTTTCTCAGTGTGTTACACTAACCTTGACTGAGTGTAATGACAGCTGTGGACACTTTCTCAGTGTGTTACACTACACTAACCTTGACTGAGTGTAATGACAGCCGTGGACACTTTCTCTGTGTGTCTCACTAACCTTGACTGAGTGTAATGACAGCTGTGGACAATTTCTCAGTGTGTTACACTAACCTTGACTGAGTGTAATGACACATGTGGACACTTTCTGTGTGTGTTACACTAACCTTGACTGAGTGTAATGACAGCTGTGGACACTTTCTCAGTGTGTTACATTACACTTACCTTGACTGAGTGTAATGACAGCTGTGGACACTTTCTCAGTGTATTACACTAACCTTGACTGAGTGTATTGACAGCTGTGGATACTTTCTCTGTGTGTTACACTAACCTTGACTGAGTGTAATGACAGCTGTGGACACTTTCCAAGTGTGTTACACTTCCCTTGACTGAGTGTAATGACAGCTGTGGACACTTTCTCTGTTTGTCTCACTACACTAACCTTGACTGAGTGTAATGACAGCTCTGGATACTTTTTCAGTGTGTTACACTTACCTTGACTGAGTGTAATGACAGCTGTGGACGCTTTCTCAGTGTGTTACACTTACCTTGACTGAGTGTAATGACAGCTGTGGACACTTTCGCAGTGTGTCTCACTAACCTTGACTGAGTGTAATGACAGCTGTGGACACTTTCTCAGTGTGTTACACTAACCTTGACTGAGTGTAATGACAGCTGAGGACACTTCCTCTGTGTGTTACACTAACCTTGACTGAATGTAATGACAGCTGTGGACACTTTCTCTGTTTGTCTCACTACACTAACCTTGACTGAGTGTAATGACAGCTGTGGACACTTTCTTAGTGTGTTAATTAGGACAGGTACACCCGAGGGACTAAACATCACTATGGCATGTATAGACACCTGTGTATTAAAAAAAGTAAATCAATGTAGATAAAAGAGAAATGTTTTCAGTTCTCCAGGTTAATCAACGATATTTACCCCTGGTTTTACTCTATTACCCTTAAAGCCAAAGGCCAAAGGGTATAGAATACAGTAGATTCCTTGTTTTTTGTAAGTACTTATTATGGCGAAAAGGCTTTTGAACGGCAAAACGCGAGAATAATTGGACGGTTGATCGAGAGAATTTCATGCATTTCAGCACCACACAAATGAAAGCGCGCTATTTTATTCATGATGCTTCTCGCAAAATTATGCGATAATTAATTCCTCACAACCAGTGTTAATCCCTAATAAATATCTATTTCCTATGTAACAAAATAAAGTTTTTGTAAACCAAAGTCCAATTGTGTTTTATACATAAAAAAGATTTATTATGTGATGCGATGCCTCCTTACACGTTTTTTTTACTTTTTTGTGACAAAGAGACTATGCATTGTGACATCAATTTAAAATTATTTTAAATAGAAATTTACACCCGACTTGCTAACCAATCAAAACCAAAGTTAAAAGCTAGATAGGAAATTTTGACTGATGCCAAGTTCTATCATTGGAGTTGTTGTTTTTTCATCATTCAGAGGGTGACAAAGGGGGGCTGGATGGATCAAATTTGAGGAATTTATACGAAAATATAATACATGGTATAAAGAAATAACATTAACGTTTAACTCTTCTGTTAAGAAGGAGACAAACATCAGTGATATTCCTCAATAAAAACTTCAGATCTCCACATCACCTAGTAACAAGAAGCTGCTATGAATCAATAGCTTCCCCTCTAACACCCTGGAAACTTAAGACTGTAAATTTATCACCATCTAATGACAACCCATAAAGAGACCAAAACAACTTCCTGTTGCTGCTGGGGGGCTATTTATAGTAACAAACACCCTATATTTCTTGAGGACATGACATATTAAGTTACCAGCACTCGGTGAGACAGGGTTTAAAATATCCCCATACATGGATCAACCCAGTCCTTGACATTCAGATCTGCTGGGTTAACGGGTCTTATCTAATGAAATATTACAGGATCCCACCCACTAGTGAGTTGAATTCAGCCAGGATATTAAATCCTCTAAGGTCTAGTGTTACTGTACAATGTTGTGATTGACATTTCTACAAATTCCTTATCTTGTCAATAATTATTTTTACAGGTTATTTTGGTACAGTGATATTAATCATAAGCCCTTAATGGGACCAGTGATGTATGATAGAGGTACAAAAACCGGACCACTAGGTTTGGTTTATTCACCCACTGTGAAAACGGCTAGGGTGTGGTCCGTAAACATTCTCCTCCATTACATGTACATGTATATACGAAAAGGAAATATGGGTTCAGAATCTGGTTCTATTTAGATGAAAGTAATGCTCCTGGAAATTGTGTACAATTTTGTTTTATGTGTTAAAGGTATGAAAAATTCTGTGTACCAGTCCAACAAAATACTTGAAGATAAAAACTTTTATCCTCCCCACTCCTCCAAAAAAATGACTAAGTGGTGGGGCCATCTTTAAAATAATGTCTGTTTGACCTCTTCTGACTTGGGAAAAAATGGGTAATGGTGGGTTAAAAATTTTTTTCTTAGAAAATTTTCAACATACATACATATACATCACGGGATGACAAAATTAAGGAATAAAGATATTAAATTATAATTGTTTCCCAGAGGTTAAAAAAGTTTTGAGCCAGTTGAAAGAGGTCAGACAAACAATTTTTTAAAGATGGCTTGGAGAGGTAATTTTTTGTGATATTGCTCTGAAACTCCAGTACTTGGTTAACTGTACAAAGGGGACTAACCCCAACAGTTTCTGTATCAATAAAAAGATTTTGTGAAAAAATCTGTGGATTATCTATACTGTGCTTCATGTTACATCTACTATACTGCCAAACATGTAACTGATCTTCAACTGGGTTACTTAGAATCTTTGTAGAAGTATATATCATGAGATATTGCATACCGGTATATGGTTATACATGTATTGTGCTAATTCATTTTTCTTTTTTTTCTTTTTAATTTAAGCTAATTTACTATAAAACATGATAGATATACATGTATTACCTTGCTCTGGGTGATCATAAACAATTCATCATATATGTCTTCTTTGGCTATTGTTTCATAAACTTTTATTTCTTCCAAACGGAAAACTGAAAATAGATAAAACAGTAAATGTACTCTTTGTAGATGAAAAGAATAAAGCAAAGTAACCCAATGTTATACGAAACCTATGAAACCTCTTTAAAAAGAGGGAAACTAAAATAAAGCATTGCTACCAAAATGCAGAAAATGCTGATTACTGTAAACCAACTATTATTCGCGTCATCTTTTATTTTGCGATTTGACAGTATGAAATCGATCCACGGCGATAATTTTTCGCGACTGACGAACCATTCATTACAAATACAATTCAAAAAACGTGGTTCGCAGCGATTAATATTCGCGAGTTAAAGTACGTTGCGAAACTCGCAGATATTTGTTGTACGCGAATAAAAGTTGGTTTACAGTAATTAAATTTGCAAACAAGGTTGATCGTCAAATTCATTCAAAAAACATAAAGTGAAGCAATAAATGGACCGCCACAAGGTGAAGGACCTGCTACAATGATTTACATTACAGCTGAGTGGTCAGGGCAGAAACACAAGCAGAAGGAAAAAAGAAAGAATATATTACAACTACAAGTAAGAAAGTTTATTTTTGGAAAAGTGACCTTGAAATTGCCCACATGAATTTAGTGACCCTGGATCAAGGTCAAGACACACCCTCTAATCATAAACAATGTTTGTATTAAGTATGAGCTCAAAGTGACACAAAAAATAAGACATTTTCATATCTTTACACAGATTAAGTACATATGAATGGATACATACTTTAACACTAGCTGTGACTTTCTCGTATAAGGACTCTACAGATTAAGATAACCTATGTAATGGATACATACTTTTACACTGACTGTGGGCTGTCAGAGTTTCTCGTATTACGTCTCTACACAGATTACCACAGGGAAACAGCACCTCTCGGTTCTCAGCACATTTATTTTCTGTAAACAGAGGAAATATAATTTACCTGGGCTCACATATCACTTTTTGGGAATTGGCATGATTGACATGATTAAATTAATGACTCTATGGGAAAATCAAAACACAATCAACTGGCAGACAGTTTTTTTGAATTGGGAATGGTCCCAGTTATAAAGAATATGGAGCCCTATTAATACTCTACAAAATACAATGCTGCATAATTTGATTTTGTCTAATAATACAATTTTTATCTTACTAAATTGTTTGATGTCAATCAATTTCAAACAATTATATGAAATATATAAAGATAACGAACAGAATTCAAGCTCAAAAATCTACTCTAATTAAGCAAATCACAAACAGAGCAAACACAGACTTCTAAAACATCAGAGGTGGGATCAGGTGCCATTACATCTAAGATATCCCTATTCTTTACCTTCAATATTTTTTACTATTAAAAGCTTTATTCACATCCATAAACAACAAAAAGAAAGCTACAGAGAACTTGCCTACCTTGAACAATAAACTGTGACAAGAGTTCTGCATTCCCAGAACATTCTCCTGAAGGGTCAAACCCCAGTTTTTTGGCTGAAAAATAAATAATTATAAAATTGTACGTTTGATTACATGTTCATAAATATTTCTTTCAAAGGGAATGGACTCTAATTTGGAGTTATGTCCTTTGAATTTTTCAGAATATTTATGTCTCAAAAAATTTCACACCAATATTTTATTTAGAACATATACATTTGTTCAGAAGACCTGGAAATTATAAATTTCAGGTGTGTTTGAATATTAAGCAACCTGCACTACCACAAACTAAAATTTTCCTTAGTATTGATTTATTTATCAAATAAAAGAAATTAAAATTATAAACAAGAAATGCAAGAACATAGTCTTAGTGTAACAGTAACTGCAGTTTACAACTTAACAAATCAAACGCACCCAGCAAATAACCATATGACAAATACACTAAAACTCGTTTAGTATGAACAGGGACATTGCTAATTTACGGAAATAGCAAAATTATCTTGGATCCCCAACAATATAAATTTAATGAATTTTGTATACGGATACAACGAATTACGGATATAGTGAAGTAATTTCAAAGGTCCAAGTGACTTCGTTATAACCGAGTTCTACTGTATATTTGGTGTAAGGTTATAAAAATTTCAACTAAATTCATTGTTTTAATTATGATTATCAATCTTTTGTTTCTATGGTTATGTTACCTGCTTGGGCAGTAGCTTTTCCCACTGTATAACATTTCACTTTCTTAATAAAGCTCATTGGGATGTCTGGAAAAAAACAAACTTAATATTTATTTATTATTCTAAAATACTCCTTTTATATAGCATATATTTTTCATATAGTACAGTGTAATATGTTATCATATTATTTCAAATTAAAGTGACAATATGGCGCATCTCTTCAAAAACAGACATTTTAAAATTTTCCTATAGGATTTGGAATTATTGTCATACTCATAAATGTATACACTTTCAGAAAATTACTTCATTAAAAATTATTTCATTAAAATTAATAATTATTTATGGTCCATAAATATATACATCGCAACGTGTTCGAGGTTCCACATTCCATGCTATCGAGCATGTGTATAATTTTTATAAACAAAACAGCATGGTAAGAGAGGGAAGCCCGGTAGGCCTGCTACATTGATAAAATGGACTAAAACGAAAAACAAAACCAAAAATAGGGCTTGCAATTAAAAAGCAACTTTGCTGACAAAAATTAGTTGGGAGATTAATATAATCATTGGATGAAGAAGAAACGGAATCTCGGCGACATTCACGTGGGGCTCCGAAGGTTCTACCCTACAGGATTGTTGATACATGCTATCATTTCTCGTATCTCCATGGCTTTCAAAGAAAAAAAGTCAGTGTAAACTCAACGTTAAAATGCACTTATGACATATAAAATTTATTACCATTTGAAGTGCAAATTGTATTGGAACTACAGAAAGGTATTATGTTTGACATTTTGCCGCGATGACGTATGATTTGGTTGATTTTCCTTCCCTGCACCCCAATATATAAAACATCAACATTTGTACTTAATCATGTTAAATTCGTCTGAATGCAGACTAATATGTTAAGTATTTTTAATTTACCGGAGAGTTAAGATATTTTGATTCTCAGAATTGATTTTACTTAATATTCCATTATAATTGTAAACCCTACATTGTATACACGTGCCATTTTAGAATTGACGTGGTACAAGTAAACAGATCTAAGTTGTACGACCCTTGATTTTCCAGCAGATTCTAATTACGTTAGTTTTGTATGAGGAGGGAATGTTTATTTTTCTCAAATGCTCAATTCAACTTTTTACCTTATTCCTGAATGATATATTAGGTAAATTTGCAGCCGTATTGCCGCTTTAATAATAAAAAACTTTATATGAAATATACTTTCAACACCCACAAATTTGAAGGAAAAAAAAAAGACATTTCTAAAGTATCTAAAAATTTTATATAAATATACACAAGAATGAAATTTTGCGAGCAGACTGTCTTGCCTAATTGCTTAGTTGTTTTCTTACCCACTGAACTAAGGACCATCTGTGTGGCCTGCACGGCCCGTGGACTAGTAAACACGATGGCCAGATATTTGTCCAGTTTCTTCAGGAGCTGACCATACTCGACAAGGTTAATGAAGTTGAAATCTAGGATGGGGATGCAGTGACCCTTGAAGCCATGTTTTTCCAATAACTGAAAAGGAAAAGAACAGTCAGGTTTAAAGTAAAAAATTTGTACAACTGCCTCTATAGCTTGAATGTATTATATAGATCGAGATCAACCACTAAAATGATCATTTTAGAGGACTACATGAGTAACTTAATTTGTAATCTGTAGTCTCCAGGTTTGTTCAGTTCTTTGTTACAAAACATACTGTATATTGTTTTCAATCACAATGAAGGTAGTTAATTCAACTAAGTGTGTATTGATTATTGAATTAAGTTAAAAAAAAATCTTAAACATTTCTTTAAAACTGAGATAAAAACAAAATGAGACAGATAAAAAGACAGAAGGTTCCAAAAGAGACATGACAAACACACTATAGTGTCACTGCAATTCACTCTAACCCTGTCTGAACCATGTACTGGTACTTGATGGGTTAATTATAACCTAAAAATAACTAACATTGAGTGATATGAAAATGTGCTAAAAATTTAACCATGATATCTGACCTTTAAGTAAGGGTCATTGTTATCTGTTGTTGCAGATTTGAAGAGGACGATCAAGTTAGAATCCTGGATTTCCATAAAGGTGACTAGAGAAACTACATGTAGGACGATATCCTAGAACAGATTACATTCTCATGGGCTGACAATCTCAGACTGAAATATAAAATATAATTTATAAATTTATTCTATAGAGAGTGCACTGAGCACAGCAAAGCACTGCTGATCACTGCGAGCTCTTATAGCAACGCCAGGATGAAGAGAATATTCAAGCATTGCACATTGATCCTGATGATTTTTTTCTTCTGCAGTTACTCTGGACCCACAGTGCATCGCTTGTCAAATTTAAAGCTATGTTTTCATCAGAATAATAGCAAAATTTTAACCAAAAAAGTTAACTCGCCTTGAATAGATATTGCAGACAAACAGTAAGTGAAAGGTTCATCATCAGAATCAGCACTGTTCAGGCTTTTGAATGGTAATGCGACTTACATAGGACGTTATGTGACGTCAGAGAGACTAGACGCACCAAATGTCAAATGCCATTTGGCCTGATCTTATTTAAAACAGAGTTAAGTACTGTGATCACCCTAATGGTCATACCGTCAGCATATCAACATTAACTTAATTATCTGCTCAAATATTTTTTTTAAATCAGAAAATTTGCAGAATATGAGTGACCAAGTTAAAATGCATCCATCGAAAATAGATGTTACACTACAAAAAAAAAATGTTACAATCAGAAGTAAATAGGACCCAGGAGTGATCACAGGCACCTGAAGTATGGATAATACCCCCCCCCCTTTTTTTAATGAAAAAAAAATATGAGTGTATAATACCTCGAAAATACAAAATTTCCCCGTCAAACACATCTATATGTCGTTATATGCAAGCAGATTGTACTTTATCTCACGTTTAAAGAATGGCCCTATTCGGTATAATAAAAATACACAAGGTAAGAAACAAAAGTTGTAAACAAACGGGGGGTTCCTCGCTTCGAGACAGATTTCCAAGGTAATAACAGTGTTACCTATCATAATTTTGCAAACACTCCGTCCGGGAGATGTTTTTCTACAAAACTATTTAACCTAAACCTGCGATTGATGGTTAATATGCCGTAATCGGACGCTTTATTAATCGGATACATAAAATTTTCTCCATTGGCAGCGTTAAAGGAGGTTTTGGAGCTGCTTTTCTGTTTTGCCTTATCTGATTGGTTAGATATTTAAACTGTATTACAATCAACCAATCAGATAAGGCGAAACAGAAAAGCAGCTCCAAAACCTCCTCCAAGGCAGAAGGATAAAACGTACGCTGAATTAGGACCTTAGGTCCCCTGCTCAGTTCATGACTATCGGGCCTGTTTACTCCGCTACAAAATATAGTGCGTTGCATACGTGAAGGGAAAATAGAATAAATCGTAATACTGTGAAGCCTTTACAGTGTAAGAAAAGCTCAGAAAAATTTATTTTTGTCAAAGGAATAACTATCTGATGGGTGTAAGAAAAGAAAGAGGGGGGGGGGGG
>PRKT01000230.1:787730-815842 GCA_003671525.1 Saccostrea glomerata
ATGTATCTTGATTCAAAACATAACAACTCTCTTCCTTCTGGCTTCACCTCAGCTTTTTAGAGGAAAAATTACAATTTCAAACAAAAATCGTAAGAAAATAATATTCCTGCAGTACTCTGTGTGTTTTCAGGATAGTTAAATGACAAGAAAGTGATTTACATACATGTACATTTACAAATGTAGCATCACCATCATATCAACATTTTTTTCTGACAGTTAACTTCAAAATAGAGATTAATTTGTCAAATTTTATATTTACAACTAATTAAGGTACAATAACTGGTTTTTTTCTTAAAAAATTTTGGGCAACCAAATTTTGCATTCGGGCAAGTCAAAATTGTAGTTCACTTGCCCGAAGGACAAGTGGAAATAAAAGTTAATGTCTACCCCTGAAAGTTTCAATTTCCAACTGCTTAAGTACTTTACTCTTCCTTTGCTACAAGTACAAACCAGTAGAACTTCAGTCTCGACAGAGACTTCTGGTTATTAATTTCCTTGCAAGACTTGGAGAAGTAAACATGCATATATTGTAAAATTTTAGTAACGTGCAATTCATGCAAGAGATCTTTTTTAATTTCAGAACTCCAATCTTGTGTTGCAAGCTGATCGCTCTCTGATAGAAAAGCGTGGTAGAGATGAACCTACAGGAGAAGTTACTTCCCTTGTCGGGAAAACAATTGGAACTAGAATGGGAGACAAAGCCATGAGATCCAAACCCCCACAGATGGAGGAGCGCAAAAACAAGTAGGACACGGCATACTGCCATACTCGCATAACAATCCTCTGTGAAAGTCACTATATGTACTATGTTAAATTTATTGCATGTAAATAATGAATTTTGACTAAAGTAAAATAATATGGATCCTCGGAACTTTGCACTAACAAACTCTTATTGCAAACTGTAGTGTTCAGTTAAATGGCTGGATGTTAGAAAGATCTCTAAAATTTCTGTAAATGAAAAGTCTTAAAAAATGTTACTAAGCTAATTTTGAATTTTTTTTAAGGAGAACAAAGCGTGATGAAGCACAGCGAGACATGATGAAAATGAAAGGAACCACTTTACTGTCTGATGGGATAGATGATTTTGTAGGAATCTTATACCGACCTAAAACCCAGGAAACAAGACAAACCTATGAGGTTATTCTAAGCTTTATCCAGGCAGCTCTAGGAGATCAGGTGAGTGTGGATAACAGAATGTATTCAGATTTATGTCATTTTTTAGTGCAATTACTTAAAATTTACTTTTAATGCAGTTACACCAAGTTATAATTCTCTTTTCATATTTTTTATGATTTACATGTTAGTTTAGGGAAGAGCAGATAACTGTAAAACAAAAGAAATTGACATAATTTTTTTTTAGCCACGTGATGTTTTGTGCGGGGCTGCAGATGAGGTCCTTCAGGTCTTAAAGAATGACAGATTGAAGGACAAAGAGAGAAAGAGAGAAGTGGAGGATTTGCTGGGAGGTGTGGCTGAAGAGAGGTTTGCTGTACTCGTAAACCTTGGCAAGAAAATAACAGACTGGGGCCAGGAAGAGAAGATGCAGACAGGTGGGTGTTAGCTTTCCCAGGGATTGGCTTTGTGATTTATATTACTACATTAAAGCCTTTACGTAGACATTGGTTAAGACTTCAATGCAAAATGACATTCCTTATCATGTCTCATATGTTCAAAGAAAGTATACGCTAAAGTGATAGTTTATTTTTTCCCATGCAAATGTCGGAACTACATAAAAAATATTGAGTAGAAAAGCAATTTCAGAAGACTAGATTTTGTTTATTGGGATGAATTAATTTGTGCTCTATTTCAGATGACAACATTGATGAGACTTATGGTGTTAATGTACAGTTTGAAGAGTCAGAGGATGAGGTAAGGGATGATGAATTAAAAACAACCAAGTATATTAATGTAAGTCACGCAGGCTACAGATTGTCACAAAAGTTTAAATAGAATTAAAAACTTTCATTCTGTCAAGATTTTTAATCTGAATAAGCAAGATTTCATATTTACAAATATTAACTAGAAAAGTTTCACAGAGTTAGAAAAGTCTGTGGAATTGAAGGGTGCTAAAGCAAATTGTGGTCATCCAATAAAATAGATTAATCATAATATTTACAGGATGAAGGCGATGTTTACGGAGAAATTAAAGAAGATGGAGAGGAGGAGGAAGATGAAGAAGAGGGAGTGGAGGCTGATGTTAATGATACACTACACACAAATGTAAGCTCGCTATAGTAATACAATGACAAATAAGTGTGGATACAGTCAACACTTAATTTACATGTAAACACATATTACTTGCATTAAGCAGTGAAATTCAAAAGATTGTACACGGATATTTCTCAATAATAAGAAACTACAATATCAGCACACAAAAAAATGTTGGCTGTAGCATCACACAATGCTTGCATCACTGGATGGAAGAAAAAAAATTATGCTGTAGCCATTAACTGCCCAAAATAGTAAGTATGTATACAATGTACAAATACTAGATCACTAAGGGCACACACCAGGGCTCGACATTAACGCTTGTCCGCTTGTCCGGTACCAATGAAAAAGAATTACGGACAAGTGAATATTGCTGGGCACTTGTCCGATTGGACAAGTGATTGATTTTTCTATGTAAAGAAGTCTTCAAATAATAATGATCATAAAATAAAAAACAACTATTGTAAAGTTTATCGAGTAAAAACGGAAGCAGTACATAAACCTGAATTTTGATCTCGATATCAATCGCTATGTAAGTTCACACTTGATCGGGATCGATGTTCACTAATTGCAGCCAAACTGTTGCATGGCGTGGATCTTACGACGTATACGAGTTTGGAATATATTTGATTGATATGACAGATTCACTTGCGAACATTTATGCTGTTGTCAGAACAGGAAGTCTAGACAAAATTTTGTTTTATCATGTTTATATGTGTTTGTCTTATTTATCAATAACAACAGCAATAAATCAAGCACATTTAATTTTTTAATTGTTTTCAAGTTGACATAACAAGAGATTCATTGAAAAATTTTCGGACAAGTGAAGTTGAAGTTCGGACAAGTAAATATCTTGGTCACTTGTCCGAATGGACAAGTAGGAAAAAAAGTTAATGTCGAGCCCTGCACACTAGAAGTTAATACATACATTAACTGTACAAAATACAAAGTAGTTTATAATGTGGATTTCCTATGAAGTGTTAATAGCCATTCTCTGTAACCACTTAAACTTCGTTGCAACGTGTGGTCACCGATTTTTATGAAACTTCACCCATGCTTAGTACTTGACACCAGAAACAAATATCAAACAAATTTCGTTGCTATGTGTGTCGGTTGCTATGGCAACAGCCGGAAAAGTTTGAAAAATTGAGATTTTCAGCCACTTTAAATCTTGACTGTGAAAAAGCAAACAAACCATTCTCACAAAAACATGACACCTTGATGTCACTTATACTGTAAAGAAACTGTTTAGAATATATCTCTAAGTAAGTGGTTACCAAGGGTACATTTGGAATACATTTAAAATGCTGAAATATGCTGAAAAACACTCCGAATTCACTAATGGTATGTGTAACATGCTCAAACTCAATCAACGACTTAAGAAAAACAATGAAAATGTTTGACCTTAAGTATATAATTATAAGCAATATTATTCTATAAATAACTTTTATGGTTGCCTTGGTAACACAGTGTTACCATGCAAAACCAGTACCTAAGATTGGGTTAATGTTACTGGCTTGAGGAAAAACATGAAAATTCAAGACAGGCAAATATGCATCCTTAGGACCTTGCGACACCAAAACCATAAGAAAAATTTGGTATGATTGCTACTTTGCAGTGTTACCATGGAAACAAAGTACCAGTGCTTAAAAGTGAATTATTTTTCGCTGCATTAACAATTAGATTGCCATTTAATCAAGAAACAAATAAAAGGACTCAGCTTGAATAGTACTTATCTGTTAGAACTGAAGTTGAATATCATATATTGATAAAATTTGATGAGGAAAACAACACTGTTGCTATGGTTACCAAGAAGGGAAAATGTTCGATTTTGTGAACTTTATATCAATGTTAAACCCTGTGTGCCAACTTCTAGCATCCACTTAGAGATTGGAAAATAGTCAAAATTAAAAGTCAAGTTAGCTGTTAATAAATATCAATCATAAAAGTTTTGGGAATCTACATTTAAGGGTACGTATCCAAGGAAAGAAATTATATTTCAGGATTTTAAGCATATATTTTCTGCTTATTTCCATAGCAACGCTCTATTTAAAGAATCTAATCTGAATTTTTTCAAATGGGAAAACTTGAAGCACACCAACATCTTTAAAAATTGATCATTAGTTATGAGGAAATGTGCTTTTTTAAAAGATAAGATCAGATTTAAACATACAGAGTGTTACATTGAAGGCTCTCTGTGGTATAAAAACCTTGGCAACCATTGCAAACCAAAATGAAATATAATATTTTGTTCTTGGTATATGTTTCAAGGCTCTTTTTTCTATTATTTGGTCACATTTCAGCCTATTATTGCTTTTTATTTTTACGTGTATGACTTTATAAAATTCAATGAATAATTTTTTAACTTTTGAATACTTTGTTACCATAGTAACGTATGTAATAATTGATTTACCAAACATGTTTATCATGCATTTGAGACATCTGACCTTCAACTTTTGGAAACAGTCATTGCCAATTGTTTGCTTTTCCGCAAATGTTAACTTATGGGGCTCTAAACATGTTTAAAAATGCCATTTTCCAACTTTGAGACATGTTGCCATGGTAACTATAAAACATAGCAACCAATTTTTGGCTGATTTCAGTTTAGGGTATCAATGACTTTTATCATAGAGAGTTTGGAGAAATTCTGAGACTATGCGTGCCACAGCTCCTATATAAAATTTCAAATCATTACAGAGAATGGCTCTTAAATATATTTTCTTGTTTACAGTTGGCAGGAGAGGACGGTGGTAACAAATCAGATTCGGGACTTCACCCTCGTAACATTGATGCCTTCTGGCTTCAGAGAAAACTCAGTAAGCATTACCCTGACGATCCAACAATGGCCCAGACAAAAGCTAAGGAAGTGCTACAGATATTGAAGGTTAGTGCTGTTATGATGACAAGGAATTCTGTCTCAGTATCATATTGAAATTAAATTTTAAAAATCTTTTATAAAAAATCAGGAAAGCTAAATAATGCAGTATTTGAAAGAAATACTGTGTACAGGGAAATTTTCGCCCCCGTTTAATTTTCGCCCCTGCGCCTTCTTCCTGATTGGGCAAATTTAAAATGGTGCAAATTCAAATTACACAGCACAATTTCTTAAACAAAAGTATGACTGGGCAAATTTAAATGGGGCAAAATTGTTCACAAGTGCAAAAGGGCAAAAATAACACAGGGCGAAAATAACCTTGTATACAGTATGACTTCATCTACCAGTGAGATTTCATTAATTAAATGATTTAAATTATCCTGATTTTCTTTTACATTCCCAACTGATATCTTTATACTGAGTTACTTTAAAAGAATCTTGTTTGTGACTGTCGTTACAGACTGCGGGCGATGATCGTGAGGCAGAGAACCAGCTGGTCATGTTGCTGGGTTTTGACATGTTTGATTTCATCAAAGTCCTCAGACAACACAGACAAATGAGTAAGCAAAAAACTAATTATCATTCATACACAACATTACATTTGTATCTTAATAATTTTCTGTCATAACTGTTTCATGTTTGATAGAATATTGTTCTGTTTCCTTTCATCACTTTAGTCCTATCAGATTTATCATTCTGAATTCAAAACTACTGTTAGAAGTTACCTTATTCTAGTCTTAAGTAGTACAAGGTTGTTATTCTTGTCACTTTGATTGTTAATACCTGTGTCTTCTGTAATAATCTGTTTTCCCTTATTTTGGTATTTAACACAGTTTTGTGACTCTATTTTAGTCCTGTAGTGAAGTTTTGTGACTTTATTTTAGTCCTGTACTGTAGTTTTGTGACTTTATTTTAGTCCTGTACTGTAGATTTGTGACTTTATTTTAGTCCTGTACTGTAGTTTTGTGACTTTATTTTAGTCCTGTACTGTAGTTTTGTGACTTTATTTTAGTCCTGTACTGTACCTTGCTGGCCCAGGCTCAGACAGATGAGGAGAAGAGAAGCATCGAGGAGAAGATGTCGTCAGACATGGAATTGTCAGGGTACCTCCGGGCGCTGGGGGCCACAGACAAAGAGGACCTGGTGTCAGAGGAGAGAGCGCGGAGACAGCAGGCCAGACAGACGAGGGTCGCCGCAGACATTGAGGCCATGGACGTCGACCAGAGTCAGGTATAGAATGAAGGAGGGGACGGATTACTGAGAATATAGATGGGAGAGTGTAAAGTCAAGGTTACTATTTACAGTATCCAACATGTTCATATACATTCACGTGTATGTACATATGTGCATTAATGTATAACTTGAATTATTGGTATGTGATAATTTTTAAACAAGTTTCAAACAATTGGCCAAAAAGTGTTGAGTGTACACTTGAGAGAGAGAGAAATGTTATCCAAATGAATTGAGAACATTGTAATTTCTTTCAAAAAGAATCAAGTTCCTAAGCTTTGCCAGATGGTTAACTCTTATGAACTAGAATTTCACCAAATTAAAACTGAATGATATTTTGCCTAAATTCTAACAGCCTACTAATTCCTTATTTTTCAGCAAAAGCTAGGTCAAGTACATCTCCTTGACCTTGAAGACTTGACCTTTAGTCAGGGTAGTCGTCTAATGGCCAACAAAAGATGTCAGCTCCCCGACGGGTCATACAGAAAACAGAGAAAAGGTATAAATAACCCTTTTACTGATATTCTAAGGAAGATTACTTCATGTTATGATGTGGTGATAAATACATATACTTATAACTGCAATGTTTTGAGTCTGAATTGGACTACAGTTATCAGGTGAAGCCATAAGTTTTACTTTCATTTTCAGGATATGAAGAAGTGCATGTTCCTGAACTGAAACCAAAGACTTTTGAAACAGATGAGGTTTGTTATTTATTTACATTCATATGTTGCTTGCAAATTTTAAGGACTGCTCATATAAAAAATCAGAAGCATCAGATGTCAAATTGTTACTCTGTCCATGTGAATATACTAAGCAATCATTTATCGATGAAACATTTTATTGCAAATGAATTATAATTATCATATAACTATACAAATTTAATATAACGTTGTATTTCTTGTTACCAGACCCTGCTACCAATAGACAGACTACCAAAGTACGCCCAGCCGGCGTTTGAGGGATTTAAATGTCTGAATCGTATCCAGAGTCGACTGTGGAAGTCATGTATGGAGTCCGATCAGAACCTCCTCTTGTGTGCCCCCACGGTGAGCTCCAGAATTAAATCTCATTTTGTATGCCCCACTATGAGCCTCTTACTGTGTGCTCCCACAGTGAGCACCAGAATTAAATTTAATTCTGTATGCCCCACTGTGAGCCCCTGAATTAATCTCATTTTGTATGCCCCACTGTGAGCCTCTTACTGTGTGCCCCCACGGTGAGCCTGGGAAATAAATCTCATTTTGTATGCCCCCACTGTGGCCTCGAAATTAAATATCCTTATGTGTGCCCCCATCTGGATGATCTGTGAGCCTCTAAAATTAAAATTTCTACTGTTTGACATGTTTGACCCCTGAATTTAATCTCCTCTATCTCCTCTTGTGTATCCCTTCAGATAGCTAATTAATAAATTCTCAAAGTTCTCCAAATGTAAGCCTCATAATAAATCTGCTTTTTTCCCCCAGCACAGAGCTTTATAATAAAAGCCTCTTTGCCTCTTTGATTTAGGAAAAAGAAGTAAATTTCATTTAGACAAGTTTGAAAGTAAATTTAGTCTTTTATCCTGTCACAGAGACACCATGCATTAACTTGAAAATTAATAATAATTTATCATGAAATGATTAACATAAAGTAGTTATTTGAACTCGTGCAAGACTGTACTAGGATGGGTACATGATTGAATCCTGTACTGTCTTTTTCACAGGGAGCTGGGAAAACTAACGTAGCCCTGCTGTGTATGCTGAGAGAGATTGGGAAACACATCAATGCTGACGGAACGATTAACACGGATGAATTCAAAATCATCTACGTTGCCCCTATGAGGTCCCTGGTACAGGAAATGGTCGGAAGCTTTGGAGAGGTAAATAACTTGCAGTGTATCATATTATTTTTTGGTTTAAGATTTTGATGGTCTTATCTGGTATTCAAAGTTCTTAAAGAACATGTATTTACTTCTAAGACTTTAAGTTGAAGGAGAGATAGATCTCTTGTATCTATTGTTTATGTTTAATTTTTGTAAACAAAATGCTTTTTTTGGCATCTTTTTATCTTAGTTTTCATAGGTCTCTGAACAACCCCTAACTTTCTATTTAAATAAAAAGAGATCATTTCCTGGTCTGGTTTTGTATATAACAGTGAATTTGATTAATTCTGTATATTACAGAGACTGAAATCTTACGGTATCAGAGTGGAGGAACTGACCGGTGACCACCAACTGACCAAGGAACAGATCAACAACACCCAGATCATCGTGTGTACCCCCGAGAAGTGGGACATCATCACCAGAAAGGGCGGCGAGCGCACCTACACTCAACTCGTCAGGCTCATGATCTTTGTGAGTACACTCAAATAATAGGAGAGTTCACTCAGTAAATCAAGATTTAATTATGTTTAGGTATACTGAGGTTATATATCAGTTAAAAATATACATGTGGGAGAGAGAGGAAACAGAAAGAGTTTAAACACATTTTCAGTATGTATATGTACATAAGAGTGGATTCACACTGGAACCACTATTGCATTATAGTGTAAAGCAATATATTCCACATGAAATCTGCTTTATTCTCTAATGTCTGTTTTGTTTCCTTTAGGATGAGATTCATCTTCTCCATGATGACAGAGGACCAGTTCTGGAAGCATTAGTGGCCAGGTAAGTCAGGGACATTCTTTCGGGCATTTTGTAAAAAAATTGGATATTCATCCTCAACTTCTAACTTGAGTGAAAAAAAATTCTCTAATTTTTAAAACCTACTTTTAAATAAAATTTTACATTGAGTCCTTGCAGACATGGTGTTCATATACATGTACATGTTTTGATTCATAGAATAACTTCATAGAAATTATTATGTTTTATTTGTAGAACCATCAGAAACATAGAGACAACACAAGAGGATGTCCGATTGGTGGGGCTCAGCGCCACCCTCCCTAACTACGAAGACGTGGCTACCTTCCTGAGAGTAGACCCAGCAGAGGGGCTGTACTTCTTTGACAACAGTTTCCGGCCCGTCCCTCTAGAGCAGCAGTTTATCGGAATCACGGAGAAGAAGGCTGTCAAGAGGTTCCAGATCATGAATGAGATTGTGTACGAAAAAGTTCTGGAGCATGCTGGGAAAAATCAGGTGCGTTTTGTGAAAATTAGTGGGAAAACTAGGTGTTATCAAGACCCTTTGTACCCTTCACTGAGATTTTTTTTCCATTTGCTTCATCAAAGTTTTTGCAATTTATTTAAAAAGCCTATTCATAGTACAAAAGATTGGTAGTGGAGACCATTATTAGACTAAAATATTTCTGTAAAACACTTATTTCACATCAAGATGTAGGCTAAAAATTGTAATGGAATATATGTAACAAACATTTTGTTTACAGTTCTAATACATCAACTGCTAAAAATATCTGATTGCATTGATACAGCTTTGATTTCATAAGATAATATTATTCTTAAAATTAACACTTTTAATTGGGGTACTGTTTATTCCAGGTGTTGGTCTTTGTCCACTCAAGAAAGGAGACAGGAAAGACAGCGCGGGCAATCCGTGACATGTGTCTGGAGAAAGACTCACTGGGGATGTTCCTCAAGGAGGGCTCAATCTCCACAGAGGTCCTCAGGACAGAGGCTGAGCAGGTCAAGGTAAGGTCAAATAAATATAGGTCAAGGCTAAATTGTATAGAAATGAATTTCAAAATCACAATTAAGTGCTAAATTATTGCTATCAACAAGTGTAAACTTAATGTTTATATGCATACAGTGATTAGTTTAGTGGTTTGTATTGGAATGGAATTTTATGTCACATTTACATTGTTTTTGACAGAATTTAGAGCTTAAGGATTTACTGCCTTACGGTTTCGGGATCCATCATGCAGGAATGGCCAAGTAAGAGAAATATTAAAATTGTCTTTTCTAAGCCAGTCATGAAATAGAATGATAGATATAAATGTATTTCTATATTTTTATAGCACTAAGAAATTGAAAATTAGGCATGTACACAAGTTCTTCAGTTTAAGGTATTACATGTATGTTTATTGATATGTTATTGGAAGCTAAAAGTTATATTTATATATATATCTATTTAAATGTTTTATTCAGGGTTGACCGTATCCTAGTGGAGGATTTGTTTGCTGACCGTCACATCCAGGTTTTAGTGTCCACTTCCACCCTGGCCTGGGGGGTCAACCTGCCCGCTCACACAGTCATCATCAAGGGTACACAGATCTATAATCCAGAGAAGGGGCGATGGGTGGAGCTTAGTGCCCTGGACGTTATGCAAGTAAGATCTCCTAGTAAACATCTTTATAATACTGAAAAACTTCCCTTGTAGAAATAATGGAGAAGTCATATGATTGCATGGCATAGAAGTAAAGATCTTTTCTTGAATGTTTTAAAAATGTGAACATAAGGTCTATGTGATACTTGAATTGTAGATGTTTGGGCGAGCTGGACGGCCTCAATACGACACAAAGGGGGAAGGCATCATGATAACCAACCACAGTGAACTCCAGTATTACCTGTCTCTGATGAACCAACAGGTCAGTCATATGATCGTCACATGATCAGCACATGGTCATAGTGTCCATAGCTTGATCATAACCCTCACAGTATACATGTTCAGTGCCTGATTTAGCTTACCTTTGACACAAAACTCATATTTCTTAAATTTTGAAAGATAAAGAGAAATTCTTACCATTTTAAAATCTTATTAGATATTACATTGCAAAAATAAGATAGTTTTGCAGAAAGTAATAAGATTAACAATTGATAGAAGATAACAAATGATTTGTTTATTCCAGTTGCCCATAGAAAGTCAGTTTATAAGTCGAGCGTCAGACTGTCTGAATGCTGAGTGTGTACTGGGAACTGTACAATCTGTAAAGGAGGCAGTGGACTGGCTGGGTAAGTTCACAGTCAGTCTGTAACACAGGGAAATCAATGGTTGTAGAGGACCAGTGTTTGTGGATTTTGTGATTTACCTGTATTTACGAATGAACAATAATCATCTCAAAATTTATATTCATTTAATCTATACCAGTTACCCATGAAATTAAAATGATTTCACAGTAACTGAATTTGTTTAAAATGCAGTGGGTAAATTTATACTTATTTTGCTGTTTTTCTCTCTACAGGATATACCTACTTGTACATAAGAATGCTGAGGGCCCCAGCGTTGTATGGAGTCAGCCATGATATGCTGAAAGATGACCCACTATTACAACAGAGGCGAAAAGATCTGATCCACACTGCGGCCATGACTCTGGATAAAAATAACCTGATCAAGTACGACAAGAAGACGGGACAGATCCAGAGTACCGAGTTAGGACGGATTGCCAGTCACTACTACTGTACAAATGAGACCATTGCCACGTACAACCAGCTCCTGAAACCCACACTCAGTGAGATAGAACTGTTCCGAGTTTTCTCTCTGTCGTCCGAGTTCAAGCATATTGCTGTCAGAGAGGTGAGAGGATTGATTAAAAAAAAAAGCATTCGTTGTTTGATTTTGATTGATGGTACATGAAGTAGAATGTCTTCAAGTGCATTTGCCAAAAATTGATAGTGCTTTGCCAAGTGTAACGTATTTCTATCCAGATATAAATAACTATGCAGTACATTTAAGGTAAAAGTCTGAATTTGTGTTTTACAGGAGGAAAAATTAGAATTACTGAAGCTGTTGGAAAGAGTTCCTATCCCAATCAAAGAAAGCATTGAAGAACCTAGTGCTAAGGTAAGGCAAAACAAACGTATCACTGTCCTAGTATAAACTGATCTCAAAGAAAGCATCGCGTAATAGTAAATAAAATCACATTCAATACATGGTAGATCTTAGGTAATGCAAAGCAAACTAATCATTGACCTAGTTACTCTGATAGGGGGAGGGTGGGGGGGGGAGCAAGTTGAGACAAAGATACCTCAGACTTTAATTTGAATTTAAGAAAGCAATGAGATGAAGTGTTAGGTGGTACAGTAAAACTCGTTTAGTATGAACATGGATAGTGCGAATTCACAGATATTGCAAAGTTATCTTGGATCCCCTAACTACACAAATTTTACGAATTCCTTATTCGGATATAACGAATTACAGATATAGCCAAGTAATTTCACAGGTCTCAGTGACTTCGTTATAACAGAGTTTTACTGTATTTGCAAATGTGGGTGGAAAAGCATTAATTGCAACATTTGGATAGAAAAGTTTTTGAATGTGTTTAATTAGAACCTGAACATTTATTTGCTGTACACTGTCTATATATTACATTATATATTGTTTTATTTTTTGCCCTGTAGGTCAAGGTCTTGCCACTGACCTACATCTTTCAGTTGTCTATACATTATATGTGATTTCATTTATTGCCCTGTAGGTCAATGTCTTGCTGCAGGCCTACATCTCTCAGCTGTCTATATACTGTACATTATATAGGATTACATTTTTTGCCCTGTAGATCAGTGTCCTGCTACAGACCTATATTTCCGAGCTGTCTATATACATTATATGTGATTACATTTTTTGTCCTGTAGGTCAATGTCCTGCTACAGGCCTACATCTCTCAGCTGAAGTTGGAGGGGTTCGCCCTGATGTCTGACATGGTGTTTGTGACTCAGTCTGCAGGCAGATTGATGAGGGCCATATTCGAAATAGTTCTACACAGAGGCTGGGCCCAGCTGGCAGATAAGGCCCTAGCCCTTTGTAAAATGGTCAATAAACGCATGTAAGTATTGACTGCCATTTAACAATGAACTCTTGATTCTGGAAATGGTACAAATACAGTACATATACATGTAGTATGTAATGAAGAAAGGTCTTATTTTGTAAATGAGATGAACTTAAAGTGTTCAGTAAAAATTAAACTTTATACTGAAATAGTATGTGCTGCTTCAAAATTTTGATATGATAGAATTTTGATTTTAAATTTAGTACATGTAAATATTTTTAAAGTTTGAGCAAATGTTGCATGTTTTCTGTGATTTTTCCATAGGTGGCAAAGTATGTGTCCATTGAGACAGTTCCATGACAAGAAGATGCCCATCGAAGTTATAAAGAAAATCGAGAAGAAAAACTTTCCGTTTGAGCGTCTTTATGATCTGGATCCTTTGGAAATTGGAGAATTTATCAGGGTACCCAAGAGTGGGAAGACCATCCATAAATATGTACACCTGTTTCCAAAGCTTGAGTTGTCTGTCCATGTCCAGCCGATCACCAGAGCCACCCTGAGGGTGGAACTGACCATCACCCCTGACTTCCAGTGGGACGAAAAAATTCACGGGTCATCAGAGGTAGGATCAGAATTCTGACTTAAAGTTACTGTAAACATGATGATCATGTGTAAATTAGCCTAATCAATATTTAGGACACTCCCCTTCTATCATGCAATCATAAATAAGCAGACTGTAATAATGATATGTTTCGTTTTAATCATATAATATAATCCTGGACTTATCAAATTAGGGAAAAAGAAGCAGTGCAGAAGGTGTTCAAATATTTCTACTGCTAAAATAAATGTGTTTACAGAAAGTGGAAATGCAGAAAATTAACTTGATTTTTTATCTTGTATTTTTTAGGCTTTCTGGATTCTGGTGGAGGATGTCGACAGTGAAGTTATACTACACCACGAGTACTTTTTACTCAAAAGGTATGTTAACAAAGGACTAATTTTACAGGCAGTGATAGAGACTTTTTCTGTTACATGATGAAAATACATGTACATGTAGATACTGTAATGTTATTTCTTTGCAGTAAATTTGCCCAGGATGAGCACGTGGTCAAGTTCTTTGTCCCTGTCTTTGAGCCTCTGCCTCCTCAGTACTTCATCCGAGTCGTATCCGACAGGTGGATAGGTCAGTATCATAGGTCTATTATTGAGTTATTGAGTTCATCTTCAAAAGAGACTGCATTAATTATAAGGACACTGTATAGAAATTTTCTTATATATTAAGGAAAAAAATGTATTAAGCATGAGGTAATGGACAGCTCGAATAATATCTTTAAATGATTTCAATAGATACTTTCTCTCTATTTCATACAATGTCTTGAACCTTTTTTACAGGAGCGGAGACACAGCTCCCAGTCTCATTCCGTCACTTGATCCTCCCGGAAAAGTACCCCCCACCCACAGAGTTACTGGACCTCCAGCCCCTCCCCGTGTCTGCCCTCAGGAGCCCCGCCTTCGAGAGTCTGTACAGTGACAGATTCCCGTTCTTTAATCCGATCCAAACCCAAGGTAAGGAATGGAGAGTCTTTATGTTGATGAATTTTTTTGTTGTCAAGAAAATATGCAGTAATTTGGATGTGTTGTGACAATTAATACTGAAATGAAAAGAAAAAGAAATTAATTGTAAGTACCTGTACAGTGCATATATAGGTGTTCTGATGTTATTACAAACTATTTCCATGATTTTCAAAGTGTGTATGTACATGTAAAATAGATGTGGGCCATTTTGTGCGGCTATTTCTGCTGACTTATTGAAATTCCCTCATGGAAACATGATGCTTTATACATTGTATACATTGTGATTGTCATTGATTTCAGTGTTTAATGCTGTCTACCACACGGATGAGAATGTATTTATTGGGGCCCCCACGGGGAGTGGGAAGACAATCTGTGGAGAGTTTGCCATACTGAGGATGTTCTCCCAGAACCCTGATGGTCGATGTGTTTACGTCACCCCACTGGAGCCTCTCGCCCAACAGGTAACGGAGAATGGTTCATCTTCATAAAAAATTTTAATTCTATTATAACACACCCTCTATAAAGAATGATATCTGAATTTTCATATACATGTACAGTTTCTCAGATAAAGTAGACTTTATTAGCAATGACAGGTTCTTGCATGTTTTCTTCTTTTGATTTATTTGATCTACTTGATTTGTTTGTTAGGTTTATACAGAGTGGTCTGCCAAGTTTGGGGGACAGCTGGGGAAGAAGGTGGTCCTACTTACAGGAGAAACAGGCACAGATCTCAAACTGTTAGCTAAGGTAAGGGGCACCTGTCATAGATCTCAAACTGTTAGCTAAGGTAAGGGGCATCTGTCATAGATCTCAAACTGTTAGCTAAGGTAAGGGGCATCTGTCATAGATCTCAAACTGTTAGCTAAGGTAAGGGGGTCATAGATCTCAAACTGTTAGCTAAGGTAAGGGGCACTTGCTCAAAAAAAGATAAGTTGGATGATTTCTACAAAGTACTGTGAAATCGTTTCCGAAAGCATGTGTCTATGTACATGTAATTTTTAAGGGTCAAATGGAATTTTTTGGTGTATACCAGTATTTTTCAGACATTAATTTATTAAAATTTTATGTAGGTAGACATTTGATAAAAGCAGTAAGAATTTATCAGTATGCATACATTATCGTGTTTGATGATACTTGATACTTTGAGGATCATGTAATAAGTGGCAATGTCATTTACAGGGAAACATTATCATCAGTACTCCTGAGATCTGGGATGTGTTGTCAAGGCGATGGAAGGTCAGAAAGAATGTACAGAGTGTTAACCTCTTTGTTGTGGATGAACTTCATCTGATTGGTCAGGAAGTTGGGGTCAGTAGGTCATGAATAAAAATACAGTATTTTCTTAACATCAGTGAAATTCAAGCTGTATGTTTCATCATTTTCTTTCCCATGACCTTAAGAATTTTACACTGTTTGTCCATTTCGATGCCTTTTATGTAAAGTTTCCAATGCTTTCATAAAAGTGAACATTTAATAAGTAAACCCTCTTTATCTCCAGCATATGTCCAGGTATATTAATGGTTATCTTGTGATTGAGCTTTGGCTACTGTGACATGAGCATTTGTAGGTGCTTGTTTTACAATCCTAGTTACACCTAATGTGTTCTTTATTTACAGCCGGTGTTAGAGGTGATCTGTTCCAGGATGCGCTACATGTCGGCTCATTTAGAACACACCATCCGTGTGGTGGCCCTCAGCTCCTCCATCTCTAATGCAAAGGACGTGTCCCAGTGGCTGGGCTGTACCCCCACAGGGTTCTTCAACTTCCACCCCAACGTCAGGCCCGTCCCTCTGGAACTACACATACAGGTAATTGAGTTGAAAGATCTCTCCATTGTGTCAGAGGTGAACAGTATACATAATGAATTAGAAAAGAAGAAGGAAACACTATAAACTCTGCTTTTCTAGGGAGAGAGGGAGCTCTGATTTGTTAGTTGAGTCAGAACACTAGAATTCAAATTGCTTTCTACCTTCACGGATGTGCAAGTACTTGTAAAAGTTAAAGTATCTTTGTAACATTAAAGTAGCCAAGGTTGAAAATTTCTGAAATGTAAGTGAATAAACATGAAAAGCAATGATAAGAGACCGAACAGTGAAATTGATTTTTTTTTCCTTTCAGGGGTTGAACATCAGCCACAATCTATCCAGAATCATTGCTATGGCAAAGCCCACGTATCAAGCCATCCTCCGTCATTCTCCAAGGAAACCTGTCATTGTGTTTGTACCGTCCAGAAAACAGACACGCTTGACTGCTATTGACATTTTGACCTTTAGTGCTGCGGAAATTCAGGTTGATTCTGAGACACCCAGGAGTCGATTCCTTCACGTAAAGGAGGAGGACATTCAGCCATTCTTGGAGAAAATATCAGACAAGGTATGAGAAATATAGTGTCTACTTCTGGGTTGTTTTTTGTGCGCATAAGTCTGTGATGTACAATGTAAGTGGTGTTTGATTATACCAGGGTTGTAGAGAGGGTCCTTTTCTGTCTTTGTTGTGAATGAGAATTATTCAAGAACAATTTTATTTACTCTTGAACAGATTATTTGTGTTCTTGTTAATTTGATATTGTAGCAGTCTGCCATAATGCCTATAGATACATGTAATTCAGTTCAAGAATTGTGGGTCTAAGAAATTATGTTCCAAATAAAAACATCATAGAAATGTAAAATTAAAATTTTTGAACATGATTTAGTCATGTCATATCTTTAAGAAGTTTTCTAAATTAATAATTTCTAGACCTTTATTTTCAACTATGTCACATAATAAAACTTTCCATGTATGAAGTAAATTGTTTGATTTGTAGACGCTGAAGGAGACCCTGAGTAACGGGGTGGGGTATCTACACGAGGGTCTGTCTGACATCGAGAGGAAGGCGGTGGAGAACCTCTTCTCTAGCGGTGCCGTACAGGTGTTAGTGGCCTCCCGCAGTCTGGCCTGGGGGATGAGTGTCTCAGCCTACTTGGTCATCGTCATGGATACACAGTACTACGACGGCAAAACTCACTCGTAAGTTTCTTCTGAAACTTATAGAATTATAAAGTTTATTACTCCGTAATCAAAATGAGCACTTTTTAGGACTATGTAAATTATGTAAAATTTCTTGTCTGAAAACTTTATTTCCAGTAGTTGTGATTAAATCTGAATTCATTGACACTTATCAGTATTTTGCTATCAGAAAAAACCCTGATAACTAATTAAAACTAATTATTAAACACAGGTATGAGGACTACCCCGTTCCTGACGTTTTACAGATGATTGGACGAGCCAATCGACCCCTTCAGGACCAGGAAGGTAATTCAATATGTACAAAGAAGAAAAGTTACTTTAATTAGATCATGAGTTCTACATTATTAAGAATTCTTGTTTGGCTACTGAATGTACCTGTATGTACATAAAATATTTACAATATATATTCCTGATACTTGGGAAATACTGTTTTGTTATATTGTGTTGAAACCATTTTTAATAAAGACCAACTTTTACAGGTAAAGCTTTGATCATGTGTCAGAGTTCCAAGAAGGAGTTCTTCAAGAAATTCCTCTATGAACCATTACCTGTGGAGGTAAATTTAATCGAAAAATCTGAAAATGTTTTCCATTTTATACTTGGATATCTGTATAATAGGAGTGTTGATAACTTTCATATTGATTTACAGAGCCATTTAGACCACTGTTTACATGATCACTTTAATGCGGAGGTTGTTACCAAGACGATAGAAAACAAACAAGACGCGGTGGACTACTTGACCTGGACCTTTCTGTACAGAAGAATGACCCAGAACCCCAACTATTACAACCTTCAAGGTACTGTACTAACAAAATATCATAAATTGACACACTCAGAAGTTAGCATAACCTTCATTGTAAATTAGTGTAATCATTAATTAGTGACATTCATGTACATGATAGGCATTGATAATGAAGTTAGTATTTAAAAAATAAAAACCTTGCATGGGTCAAAACTATGAGTGCCTTAATGTTGATACAACCTAATTAAGCCATTATGATCAGTATTAACTATTGATATTTTCTGTGGTATTTTGTGATGTTTTATATGACTTATATTGGTATATCTGCTCTAAGATGTTTTGACTATTTTTTAGGTGTTACACACAGACATTTGTCTGATCACTTGTCTGAGCTGGTAGAGAATACAGTATCTGACTTGGAACAATCAAAGGTAAAAACACATCTCACTTGGTTAGGTCATTCTTTGGTCAGCTGATACAGAGACAATTGTCTTCATAAACTCATATTTAAACAATGTCGTTGGTGAAGTTCTTTATTACTTAACCAAGGGTTGAGGTTTAATTATAATTTTTAAAAATTTGGTATTTCTGCAACTCATACACACATTTAGTTAAAAATATGGCTTCAATATAAAACAAACAGCTTCTTTAAAAAAAATTGATAGGGGGTGAAACAAATGCAAATATAAAGCTAATGGTTAAGTTATCCGGTAACATTGAAAGATTATTTGACCCTTTGTTAATAGTGCTGGGTATCGCGACAGAAAAATCGTATCGCAATATATTGGAATATTATATTTTGTATTGCAATATATCTCGATATAAATATTTAATAATTTTGTGCTTTTCGTCAAGGTTAAATGAAAACACAAACTCAAATTACATGTACAGTATTCTCGAGTTGATATTCCAATTGCCTGATCATGTTATGTCGGCGCAAGTGGCAAGATAAGTTTTTTTGTGGCACAACTTGTTGAATTAAATTAAGTTGAAATGCTCAGATTCAGCTTTAACATGAAGGGGTTTCATATAACAGTTGTCGTCGTTTCGTTTTTGAAAGAGACATGTCTCTGGTTTCTGATCACACTTCACGTCACTTGCCGCCATATTTTACCTTGAAAAGGGCAAATAACTTTTTTTGTAACAATTTATAGCATATCAAACCTGAACCGGTATTCACAAAAAAATACCGCGATATGTATTGTGAAGAACGAAATTGGGATACACTGGTTAACCGGTAATATCGCACAGCACTATTTGTTAATACTGTAAATCACTTTTTATTTGCGAGAACTTTATTTTCGCGTAATTACGCGAGACAGTTTGCTCACGAAAATTTAATTCTCGTGTATAATAGTATTCCTTAAGATTGTATAGAGCAATATCCACAATCCCTGAAAATAAATTTTGTCTCGATAATCAAGAAACAATGACTCTCTCGCGAAAATAAGGTGTCCTGAAAATTAAGTGATCTACAGTACTTAAACTGACTGATGTATGTGTACAGAGTTGTCTTTGTTTACAGTGTATCAGCATTGAGGATGAGATGGACATGACTCCACTGAACCTGGGAATGATAGCAGCCTACTACTACATCAACTACACCACCATAGGTAAGTCAATTCATCTTCCAGAAACCAAGCTAAAATACCTTGTATATTGTACCCAGATTTTGAATAGTACATGTATGTTGCAAAGTCTATAGTGCCTGCAGTATATTTTATGTATTTATACTTTTTTATAACTTAAATTTATAAAATATTGTCAAAATCAGATTTTAAAAAGATATTATTTAACGCAACTATCTTCTGTTTTAAACTTTTTAATGAACTTCTACAAACAACTTCTGGTTTATTTCTTTTACAGAGACATTCAGTCTGTCCCTGAACAACAAGACTAAGATAAAGGGTCTCCTGGAGATCGTATCTAATGCGGCCGAGTACGAAGATGTTCCCATCAGGCATCACGAGGAGGCCATCTTAAAATCTGTAAGTCTCTCTGTACATCTATCAGCAAATAAAAATTAATTTTAATTCAGTGAGGTTGTAGAGGGAAGTTGTTGGTAACAAACTTGTACCTATATCAGTAGTCAATGTTAAAATAGATAGTTTGATATTTTGAAAGCCTACATGCGAATGGCATTCAGGAATATAACTTGTCCAAGTATCGGTTCAGTGATTTCAATCTAATTGCTAATTCCAGCTGGCCAGTCGTCTGCCCAATAAGCTGTCCAATCAGAAGTATAACGATCCTCACGTGAAGACGAACCTCCTACTCCAGGCTCATCTCTCACGCATGCAGCTCTCAGCGGAACTCCAGTCTGACACTGAAGATATTCTCAGCAAGGTAAACTTAAGGACGTAATACAATTAGGAGATTTAACTTTCATCTAGTTTTAATAGGGGAAAGCGGAGAAAATTTTTTTAAGGGGAGATTCAATAGACATTAAAAATTGCTTGTCTGTTGAAGTTTCCTAATGTGTGCTGTTGTACTTACAATGTCAAGAATTTTTTTCCTGGTCAACATACTTGTATATGTACATATACATGTACTCCTTCATTTGTAAATTAAAGAAAATTTAAATCCTTGATCAAATACGGATTGGTATTCGTAAGTGTACCTGCTTTCTGTATATTTATCTGTTGTATGATAGAAATTAAAAAAATTAAACCCCTTGATAACTTAAACTTTTTTTCATCAGTGTAACTGCTATTTGTATACTCAATATACTGTAAACGTACTACATTTGGCGGTGTATTCTTTTTAGTGATTTTGGCGGAAAGCAGAATCCGCTTAATCAAGTCCATCTCTAAGTGCCTTGTTTACATCTAGCACATTCAGATAGCGCTAAATCAAATCTGCGCTAACTTGGTGAAAATTTAATTTCCGCCAAATATCGTACACGCGAAATACAATACAATTACAGTATTTATTTTTTCTTTTATTAAGGCTATCCGGCTGATACAGGCCTGTGTGGATGTCCTGAGTAGTAATGGCTGGCTGAGCCCGGCCCTAGCAGCTATGGAGCTAGCTCAGATGGTGACCCAGGCCATGTGGGGCAAGGACTCGTACCTCAAACAGCTCCCCCACTTTACAACAGAGCTCATCAAAAAGTGTCAGGAAAAGGTAAGATTTCTGTATAAAGACTTGGTTCTATAGCACAATACAAATTATAATTTTGAACATTTGAACTTCATAAAAATGATCCACAGAAGAAGAAAATTTTAAATGAATTTCCAACTACATGTTCTTTGAAGACAACATAGAAAAAATCTGTACTACCCAGTTTATTTCAGCATTTATCAAGTTATTTTTTTTCTCTGTAGAAAATTGAGAGCATCTTTGACGTGATGGAGATGGAGGACGATGATAGAAATGAACTCCTACAGCTGACGGAGGAACAAATGGCTGACGTGGCCAGGTTCTGTAACAAGTACCCCAACATAGAGATGTCATTCGAGGTCCAGGAAAAGGAGAGTCTTCACAGGTAAGGGGGAGAACTTTGTAACATATGTTTAGATCCTCCAACAAACTCTTCACATGTAAGGGGAGGCTGAGGGAACTGGATGTCTAGTTCTTAAATAGTGAGAAACAAAAGTAAAGGAGGGCATTCTATACATGTACAACTTGTTCCAAGCTGAACACAATGTATGCACTTTACAAAAGAGAAAAAGATTGCACTTTTGATGAGTATTTGAACATTTTTATACGCCCGTCTTAAGACGGGACGTATTATGTTATAGGCTTCATGTCCGTCTGTCCGTCTGTCCATCCGTCCGTCTGTCCATTCCAGTCCGGCTCATAACTTGAATACTATTAGGCCTAGGATTATCAAACTTTGTCAACTTATACTTCTTGGGTAGACGGTGTGTCGCGCACAAAAAGTAGGTCGCTCTGACCTTTAATAAAGATGCTATAGCCAAATATGGAAAAATCCTGTCCGGCTCATAACTAGAAAAGTATTAGACCTAGAGCTTTCAAACTTGGCAAAAGTATACATCTAAAGTAGAAGGTGTGTCACGGCCTATTTCAAGGTCACTGTGACCTTTAATTAAAATGAATTTTTTAAAAAACTATGTCTTTTAAATTCTAAATTTCATAATCCTAAAAAATGTAAAAATATAGTTGTATGCTTATTAAAAAATGTTAAATTAAGTAAAAACTTATTTTTTCATTATATTCTTTACAGCAATCTGTAACAAATGTTTATGCTTTGAGAGGAATTCAGTTTGTCCCATGGGCTTAATTATCAAGCACTGGTCAAGAAGAATTTTGATAGCAGATATTTGCATGTCAAATTAGAGAGAAATTAATGAATTATTGTCAGTAGCTAAGAGCATCTCTAGATCTGGTGCAGCAGTTATCTTAATTTATCTCTTGGGAGTTGGGCAAAGAGAAATGGCCTCATAGTTGTTGTGTTAATTAAGAGTTCTTGATGGCTAGTCCAGATAAAGATCTTTCAATTGGTGTAATTAATGAAAACAAATTGATGTTTTAGTGTATGATTAAAACTAAATTAGTATTGTACAATATGATTAAAACTTATTATACATGTGTTCATTGAAAAAAAAACATTATATTTCAATTTTTATATATTTGCGACAAATTGCAGTCATGTGTCACTAGTATTATTTGTTATAATCAATCCCTACACTGTAAGTCTCTTAGAGATGTATAATAAGAAATGGAAATTAGATAATTGAAATCTTGTCAATCTGTTAATCAAGGGTACCCGATTTTCTTGCATCCTAACCAATTTATGATTATTGAACAATATTTGACGGGCGTATCATGCTGTGGCGGGGCACTTTATTGTACTGTTTTTACACTAGAAAGTCTAATTGACTTGTTGACTAACCAGTATCTGTCTGTTTTAGTGGTTCCCCTGTCAATGTGCTGGTGTCCCTAGAGAGAGAAGATGAATTAGTGGGACCAGTGGTGGCACCATTCTTTCCTCAGGTGAGTGTTGACTTGTCACTTCTTTTCAAATACATAATGTAAAATCCAAGTCTTGAATAAAAAAAATGATTTATTCATTACATAATAAAATAGTTATCTAAAGAATTCTTTTGTAGATATACTTCGAAAATCCAAAATTTATTCTAATATTTGTTTTCTTTTATCAGAAGCGAGAGGAGGGTTGGTGGGTAGTGATTGGAGACAACAAATCTAACTCCCTCCTGTCCATCAGAAGATTGACCTTGCAGCAGAAGGCCAAGGTCAAACTGGACTTTGTGGCCCCCTCCCCTGGTCACTATAACTACACCATCTTCTTTATGAGTGATGCCTACATGGGATGTGACCAGGAGTACAAGTTCAGTATTGACGTGAAAGAAGGAGATAGTGAAAGTGAAAGTGACAGCGATTAAGTCAGCTGACTGGAAAATGTATTTAGAAGTAACAATTGTGGCGCAGGAAAAATGAGGAAATAATAAAAGCAAATAATTTACAGAATAGGAAAAGAAAGCAAGGATTCTGTGACATTTTTAAAATGATTTGAGAATTGAAAAGAATGTAGAGTTTTGAGATTGGATCATGATCATTATCAGCGACTATTTACGTTTGTTGCCTGTAATATTATGATGGTTTTGTATATTATTACATGGTATGTATTTCGTTTTTAGAATTCATTGTCACCATTTTCAGTTTAAATTTTTAAAATATTGTTAGAGACTTTTGAAACGTCCTATAGAATTTATGTGCACAGTAAATTAATATAAATATAATTCTATTTTATTTCAATATCTTATAAAGAAAGCAATGGTATTTTGAAAGACATGTCAAATATTTCTTGTCATTGTTTTCAACACCAAGTACAAGTACATGCATTATTTGATCGTAATCCTAGTTTTCATTAAATGAGGAGGAAAACAAAAGAAATTGAAAATGTTTGTGCTTTTCAGGGACAACCCTCTTACATTCATCATTTGATCATAATATAGTACATGTATTCATTAAATGAGTGATACAAATCTATGAGAGCTTATATTTTCATATTTTACATGGAACGAAAGCAAATTAGACCGATGGTAAATTCATTGACAAAAAATGAGAAATTGAATTACAATTTTATTCACATGATAACACAAAGTTAAACTTAAGTATGCATTTGCCAAAAGTGTATATTGTTTATTAACAATAACTTCCCTCAAGAAAATTCAATGACAACAAGCATTCTGAGAGTATTGCATGAGCAATACATGTCCCCTACCAGGTTCCCCTTTTCTCTATGGGGTGTCATTTTATTAGAGCCTGTATATGAAAAATTGTTACTTAAATATGGACATTTCAGTTATTACTTGAATATGAATGAAATATATTGGATCTGCCTTACAAAGAAAGACTCGTGACGTCTTTGAATGCCATTTGACACACACAAATGCTTTGTTCAGAACAACTTAATTTACATGGTTGAACAACAATTTTATACCAGAAAAAATCAAACTTGATCTATATTTGTCACTTGAAAGGTATCCAGCAAGTTTCAAATCATGATAATCTCGTTTAGAATATTAATCCAGTAGTGCATCACGACATTAATTTAGTGCATCACAAACCCTATTGTGAACCCAATTATTAAAAAAAATATATCCAACAATGCCTTCAAAAATCAATGAAGTAGAACGAAATGCTAACTTGATCTATAACTAATCAATTTATAAAAGCTATCGAGCAATTTTCAATTCATGACAATATCTCGTTTAGAACATAAATTGAGTGCATCACGACATAAATGTAGTGCACTACGAACCCTATAATTTACCCAATTATAAAAAAATGAAATCTTTCAAAAATCAATTAGCAGAACGAAATGCAAACTTGATTTATAACTAAAAAATTTAATTTCACTTGTAACACGTCATTTGATTGGTTAAACGGTTTTATCCAATTTGTACATAACTTGCCTATGTCACAATGAGCTACGTCAAAAACGTATCACTCTGCTTGACGTTAACTTTTAAAATATGCGATGTTTGAAGCCTTTTTTCGAAGGAGAAAATGGAAAAATTGTCTCAGTGTGTACATTGAAATCAAATTATAAGGAATGGAGCTTATTTCAACTTATGTTACACGATATAAAATAACTTGGGCAGTTTACGCTTATTTTATAAACCGCTTCGCGGTTTATTTAGCGTAAACTGCCCCAAGTTATGTTATATCGTATAACATAAGTTGAAATAAGCTTTATTCCTTAATTAAGGTAAAGTCTCATACTTCAAACCAGCTCAATATCTGCAAGCGTTTAGGTGAAAAGTGCGGAAAACCCCGAAAAATTTAATCGGAACGATATTCAAACTTGATCTGTAACTCATCAAGATACACCCACGTATCAAAAATCAGCTCAATATCTGCCAGCGTTTAGAAAAAATGCGGAAAACCAAGTGGGACAGACTGACAGACAGACGGGGACAGCTAGACAGACAGACGGACAGACAGACAGACGCAGAGGGAACCTGTAGTCCCCTCCAGTTTCACCGGAGGGGACTAATAACATACAAGTGTGATATGATAATAATGAAATTGTTGAAAGTACTGAAATATTCTACATCGGATGTAGAAATATAAATTCACAGTCAATGAATCTGTGAATGTTATGAGTTTAATTTTTGATTGAAAACAATAAAAATATGAGAAGTATTTTTATACATGTAGGAAACTATATTTTGATAATTCTTCATGAAGATCATATAATTATGTATTTCATAAAGCAATAATATTTCATATTCATTTGATAATATTTTGCACTTCATACAATTTGTAATTTGTTTTGAAACACTTTGACAAGTCCTTCCCAGTATCCCACCCACAGTGTAGACTTGTGTAGGGACAAAGAGTATGGTTGGTTCACTTCATTGTCTGTCAGTAAGAACTTCAGAAACTCCCCGTCAGGACTCAGTAGATGGATCTGTTTGTTGTAAAGATCATTAACAAGGATGTTACGGAGAGAATCACACACTACATCATTTGGATTAAAGTTCTTTGTCAGGTTCTGTTCATGGTACACTAACTTCATACGACCAGAGGGAGACATAATTACTAGTTCACCTGTAGTGACACCTGTACCGTTCACAACACAGATATCACCATTCCTGTTCTGTGTGACTTTGTATGGCTCTGTAAACAGTCTGGTCTGACCGTCCTCCTGGTACTCATACTCAAGGATGACATCACCTGTCACAGTGATGTGTCTCACCAGACGTCTGCTGTGTGACTTTAATTTGTAAAGACCTGATTCGTAATCTTTCAATGTGACCAGTAGTCCACCGTCCACTGACTGACAGATTTCTCCTGGTACTAGTGGATCTGTACTGATGACTGTAGACACAGATCGTGATGGTGACAGACAGCAGATGGACTTGTTTCTGACGTCAGTGAAATAAACATCACCAGTATCAGTCACACACATGTCGCTAGGAAAGATACAAAAATTTTTGTTCTTGTATGCCTTGCTGATTGACTTTTTCTATATGTTTAGATTGATATTCATTAATGTAACATTGGTCTTCACTGAATGTCCCCAGAGCACATACGAGTATTCCTTTATCGCCATATTGAAATGAGTTTTTTATGGTCACACCAATATCATCTAAATCCCAAATTTTTCCAACCACAGAATTTAATAATTCATCATTGATGTCCCCTCTAGTGAATTCACAGTTTGTCATATGAAACTCCAATTCAGACAGCATTTTTGTCAGTTCTCTGTAGTTATCAATGAAGCTGTAATCTGGGACATGGTGCTGTTGTTCTCCTCCATGAATTCCAACGTGTCAATAATTCCTTGTTTCTTTCTCTGTAACTCAGATTTCACATGGTTCAGTTGTTCATTCTATTTCACCAAATTATCTCTAAATGTTTTCTCATGGCGTTCTTTGATTTCTGTAAGCCTGACCATTATCTCTTTATAATGCTTCTTCAACCTTTTAATCTCAGAGTCACACAGTTGTTAATTTTCTGTGATCTGTTGTGGTATCTTCTCCATCTTCTCATCAATCCCAGGCAGATCCTCTTCCTTGATCTTTTTCAGAAATCTAATCAAACCCCTCCTTTTTTCGGCAGCTACCGAGGGTAGAGTGTTCCAATCATGTTCCTTGTGATCTGTTTTGGCACATTCTTCACATATCATATCGATAGGTAATTCATGGGTTTTACACTTTAAATGTGTTCCCGAGGAGAGCCCAGTGGATATTCTTTTGCACTAACAGCAATGTTTGTCGGATACACGGGTGTTGCTTATCAGTGATCTCGATTTTGGTGCGCATGTTAGATAACCATGAGGCATATGAGCGAATGCATATAAGGTTTTAAAGTTATTAAATATGACACCTGTTTATGCAATGAAACATACAGGTATACGATACAATGAAATAATAGTTTTAAGTAGAGATTATTGTTAAAGAGATTATAATTATGTTTCTTTGTTCAATTTTTTCGAATATGACAAGAAAACCATTTCTTGAATAGTGTGAAAGGTCTCGTTGGCCATAATGTTATCATAAAAAATAGGGGGGATGCTTCTCTTAGACTTGCTCAAGTCTCTATGTTTTAGTGCCCTCTTTCATACTTTTTGATAATGTCAAACATAGATTTTATGTTTGATAACATTTCACTATGACAGACAGCAGAGGACAGCAATACAAATAAGAACAAAGAATTTACAAAATATATCTATGAAAAAATAAACAAGAAAAACATAGAGGATGGAGCAAGTTTATTTTTCTCTGTTAATCCTATTCACAATCGTGTTACGGATTCTAAGTAGCTTAGACCTTTGATGATAAATGGACACATTTCCCTAGTCACTTACATGTCACCCCCCCCCCCCCCCCCCCCCCC
>PRKT01000230.1:815989-842507 GCA_003671525.1 Saccostrea glomerata
CCCCCCCCCCCCCCCCCCCCCGGTCTCCAACTTATACGTTAATTGCAAGTTTAGGTTTAAATGTACACAATTTAGAATTTCCCAAGGAACATAATTTTAATTATTTAAGGAATCACTGTCTAGTTAGTGAAGTATGCCAGGGTATCAATAATAGTGGGAAACATTGGATAAGCATAACGGGATGGAGTTGTCAAAGTGTTTCATTATAGATAGCAAATTATATTAAGTGCATTAATATCAAATTCATCAATTTAGCATACCGCTTTATAAGAAAACATGTATGATCTTATCAAATATCTCCCATCTGAATTGGAGGTATCCGACATATATTTTGGGTTTCCCATAGCAAAACTCCGCTAACTTTCCAAGAGTTATCACAGAGATAAAACTTAGAAATGGAAATATTACTTTATAGTTGTGAGGACCATTGCTTGATTTCCTATCACAGAACGTTTTGATATGATACTCTCTATACAAGGGAGCTTTTGACCGTCATTTATGTTTTACAGTCCCTCTTTTGTTTTTTTTAAAACTATTTTCGACCTTGATCGTCCTTCTTGGCTTTCTTTAATTTATTTTAGTTTTAGTTATATTTAATAGAACCTTTTCTAGGTGAATTCAAACGATGAGAAAACAATTTGCAGCCTAAGCGTAGTATTAATAACTCGTTGTTATATGATTAACATGATACTAAATGACACAATTAAACATGTTTATGAGAGTCTCCAGAAATAATTCTTACGGATGTCCAAGAAGGAACCTTGTGACCAAGTTTTAGGCTTACGGCGCTGAAAGTTTCCAAAATAAAATCATATAGAAAATAATTGGTACAAGACTTTATTTTGAATCTCGTTTTGGATATTTAGTCGTACACGGCACGTACACGGCATATTCTGTATGTGTACATAATTTGGCGTATTCAATCTTTAGTGCAATCACTGGATAATGAGTTGTTTGTGTAATCATGAATTAGCGCTTCCTGTACATGTCTGTACTGTGTACTGCTCGTATATGTAAATGATTTCTTAACGGTTTTTATCAATGAGCTCAGCGTTGTTCGCGCCAAACCTATATAAAGCCTGCTTTTTATACCCCCTCTTGAAAAGCAGGCGGGTATAAATCGGAATGTCCGTCCTTCCGTCTGTATGCCGGTAGGTCCGTCTGTCTATTACGGTTTTGGGTACCCATTTCTTATCCGCAACTCCTCTCACACCACGGATTGACATTTGATAAGATTTTCACAGAATCTTTATTACATAAATTCCATTGTGCACCTCCTATTTTACTTTTTGATACGACATATATTTTTGGGTTTCTCATAGCAAAACATGGACACTGCCATTGTATTCATATGGGAGACTGGGGTATCATTTAGTGAGATCATTGTAGAGATGATAGAAATGAACTCCTAAAGCTGACGGAGGAACAAATGGCTGACGTGGCCAGGTTCTGGAACAAGTACCCTAACATAGAGATGTCATTCGATAACCTCAAACAATAATGTTGTACATTTATGTGTAAACAAACATGATATAAATACCAACTGACATGTTGACTAACCAGTATCTGTCTGTTTTCAGTGGTTCCCCAGTCAATGTACTAGTGTCCCTAGAGAAAGAAGATGAATTACATAGTGGGACCAGTTGTGGCACCATTCTTTCCTCAGGCGGGTAAACAAAACTGAGAAAATAAAATATTTCTCTTCCCTACTCATGGACGTTTCAGTACACGTTTTCTGTTGTTCATCATGTTCATGGATTTTTCTGAAAGGTTTAATGAATTACCTTATTTCTTTGTATTGCAATACTTGACTGTTTTCAAAATGTTGAAGTTATATATTTATATATTTTTATATTAAAATATCATATATATAAAATATATCAATGTATATTAAAATATATTCATATTAAAATATCATTTTCTGAACATGAGCTGCTTATATTCTAAATTTGACAGAGAGAACTGGTACATGGTTAATCTAAACTAAAGTTTGATTTACCTCCGACAATGATCATGAGTTCTGTTCATTGTTATCTGGCCATTTTCTTCTTTTAACATGAAATTTTTAATTTACACAAGCTTCAGAGATGGAGAGATCTCTAGCCAAGTAGGGACATTTGATTTCTATGATTCCACACTCGCCATTTTCACAGCATTTACCATCAGGAGTGGCTGCAAGGAATGGAAACTGGTTGTTGATAATCAGTCCACAATCATGAAGATGTGAATTGTTCAATGACATTTGTTTGACCAATTTCTCTCGTGCAAGCTTTTCCCTACTTAGGCCATAATCTGTAGCTGCACATCTTGCAAAAGATTTATTTTGAAATAGGGAATCTAAAAGCAATTCATTTGGTAGCTTTTTTCTTTTGACAACACGATGCATCTGTGATGCTGTGATACGATTTGCCCTGTATTTAAACCATTCAGGTTTTTCATACTGGTTTCTAGTTGTTTTTTCTATGCCCTCAGGATTAGAGGTTATAAGCTCTTCTGTAAGCAATTCATTGTACCATGGGGGAAGTTTTACCAAGGCTGTCTGTGGAAAGATGGTATCGCCACAATACATCAAAACCCCCTCATGCACACGTAATCCTTTAGATTTTGACTGAAATTGATAACGATAAAAAATGCAATTAAAAGATATGATTTCTCAAAGAAAAAAAAATTGAAATCATAAAAATAAAAAAAAATGATATCAACTGGCCCTATTTATTATTAGCATGTAATAAGAAACAAGCATATTTTTTTTCTTTGGCCTAATGCAAACAAAAATTATAATTTTGTGGTTTATATCAATGATAACTAATGAAGATGGAAGTTTTTATGTGACATATTAGACTTGTTGAGAAATTTTGTATATCGAAAAGTGAATATGTCTTTGTTTTGTTTTGTTTTGTTTTTTTTTTCAATCTAATGCATACACAGCATCAAGCCACAGAAAAACTAAGTTCAGGCTAATTTTATTATCCATGGTTTAATTAAATGACATGTTGGCTTTGAATTTGAAAAATTCATAACCTGCAATTTTCACAGTGACTAAAGTTAACTGCTCTTTTATTACAGGATCATTAGATTTACTGACTGCTGCAGCACAAGTACAAGAACTGCAAGATAGCCTTAAATCAACAGTTGAGACTCTCCATCAGCAGAGAATTTTAAATCATCACCTGCAGCTTCAATTATCCACAACATCTCAACACTGTACTGATCCAGAGCCTGAATTTACCGTTGAAAAAATTCTTCAACAAGAGAAAAAAATCCTGGATTATTTCTTTATTATACCAACTTGAAGTACTGTAGATTTGTCACTCTGTTACAATTTTTGACCTCTCAACAGTTACCAGAATATGCAAAAAAGAGAAAAGAAATCAAGAGGATGAATGCAGCATCGCAACTCTTGTTAACACTGATGAGACTCAGACATAACTTCGGCCTTAAGGATTTGGCGGCATGATTTTGTATTTCTAAACAATCTGTCAGTGATGTATTTAATGCATGGGTTGATCATATGTATATGATGTTGGGTGCAGTACCAATATGGCCTCATCGTGACCATGTCATTAGCAATATGCCATCACAGTTCAGATCTGAATTTCCAAGAACCATTGCCATTGTTGACTGCACAGAATTGAAAACACAGAAACCTTCATCTTTAAAGTTACAATCACAAATGTATTCTGATTATAAATCGGGAACAACTTTAAAAGGACTGGTAGTTTGTGATCCAATGGGTAATATTGTGTTTGTCAGTGAGCTATTTACAGGGTGACGGTCCATGTCAGATGTGGTTATCACTCAGAAAAGTGGATTTTATAAACTCCTACGTCAACATTTGGAGGCAGGCTACATTCTGCAAGGTGACTGTATCATGGCGGATAAAGGATTCACCATTGAATCAGATTTGAAATCTTTGGGGTTACACCTAAACTTGCCATCATTTGTAAGTAGTGGAACACAGATGCCTCAATCTGATGTTGACTTGACACAGAAAATTGCAGCTCATCGCATACATGTAGAACGAGCTATTCGTAAAATAAGAACTTTTAAGATCGTATCACATTGTATTCCAACAAGCATATTTGGCTCAATCAACAAGGTATGGTCTGTGTGTGCTCTACTCACCCTTTGGCAAGATCCAGTATTGAAAAAGAAGTAAAAATGTACAAGTGGTGTAAAGAGTAAATGTACATGTATTTTGCTAGTTTTTATACATGTATAAGTAAAGTAACAGCCTATAATTTTTTTGATTTTAGAAATGCACTTAATGATGTTAAATATTATGGTATCTGTGTTGTGAATCTAAAACTTATCTCATCCTTTTTTATGTGAATGGCCAATGGACTAAAACCCTTGATTATGAACTTGTGGAACTCTGGAAAACTTAATAGAAAAAGAAAGGTGTCTACATTTGATGGAAAAAATTATTTTTAGAATGTGTTGTTCATGAAAATTGACACTTTCAAGTGAGATTGTATGCAAAACTGCATAAATAATTTTCAAGATTTCTACTATAAATTTTAACTGAGCTACTGGTACATGTAAATAGGGAGATTCTATGAAAATTATTACAAAATGTGAGACATAGCTTTCCTTAATCTGATCAAACACTAAAATGAATAACTTTTGACGAACCATTGTTGTACTGATTTGCCTTTGCTCTGACTTTCATGATTGAAATTTTATAAACTCCCCCCCCCCCAAAAAAAAAAAAACCAAACCCATTGTTAAATGTTAATACAAACCTGATAACTTAGTGTTGATCCAAGCTTTACATCACCAAATTCACTGCTTATATTTGGGACTTGTGATGTAATCCATTGTGATATTGGTGATCCTTCCACTGACTTCAACAAGTGGAACGACTTATCACTAAACTCTGGGACTCTGTTAGTGTATCAATGATATCAAATATGAAATTTTATGGATTTTTTCCCTTAAATTTGTTAAATGAAGTTGCATGTATTCCCAAAGTACAGTGAATTTTAAAACAAATAAGTTTTTATAAAATGTTTATTCATCATTATATAGAATCAGCATGAAACTTTGTTCATTTACCATAAGTAAAAACAATAAACATTTGTACCTGGACTTGATTTCTTTTGGCAATATAGGGACTTTTTTGTGGATTTCTTTTGATTTTACAACTATAATTTCATTCACAGATGCAGGGTTGATCTTGTTTCCTCTAGGAATGTGCCATTGTTGGGGAAGGCTTGTACAAGCCTGCTCGGCAGGTACTTCTTTCAGTCCCAGCAGTTTAAACTGCTGGATACACTTAACCAAACCAACAATGTGTGAGCACTTGCCAGAGACCCTACAAGGCGTTGCATTCACTTATTGTAGCTCCTTATAATCATGCATCAAATGAACTTGTAGTTTTATTAATTATTACGTTTACTTATAAATTATATGAATACTCATTTCTGTGTCTTTTTATGTCATGATGAATTATATAGATAATGAGTAGTCTCTTACTGTTTAAACATGAAAGTATTAGATCCAGTATGAAAATGGAAATGGAAACAAAAATTGATAAATTCTTCCAGCAAATAAACATGACAAAGGCCAATATCTAAATCATCATGTTGGCTGAAGAAGGAGAATACGCAGTTAGACTCAAAGTGAACAAAACACCTGGTTAGCCTAACGATAGAACACTCAATGCAAGTGTCAGTTGAAGTGGTTTAATGCAATCATTGAAAACAAAAATTAATAAGTAATTATTAAAATATAAATTTATTAACCAACAATAACGACTGAACGCATTCAAAACGAACTAGTTTTTTACCCGGCTGTGCATGAACAATAGGCATCTGTAACTACAGACTCCGCTAAATCTATATGTAATCGATGCGGTGCCTCTCCCTTCCTCATGCTCCGATAGCATCTCGCAGCAATAATTACAGTGCTACCTGCGATTTTGGATACAGTGATATTATGAATGTATCCCTCTTTATAATAAATTAAGCCTTTTGATTGACTCTTCTGTGAAAAATTGAAATTAAATGAACTAAGAGTAAATTCATCCGGTACAAGTTGTAAATCACCCGCCATGATGTTTACATTCTGTTGTCGGAGGTGCTGGTCACGTGATTTTCGTTGCCATCGGTGGGCGGAGCGTGGAAGCGTGAATTGACAACGGATTTTCCGGTTATTTCCCGATCATGACAAGGAGCACACGGCTGATGTGACCGGTCGGCAGGGGATGCTCACTCCTCCATGGCACCTGATCCAAATTCTGATGTTTTTGAGGTCGGACCGGCCATGCTTGCTCTGCTCCTATTTTGTATTGTTGAATGGACTTTTGATTTTGAATTCTCTATGTTTTCTCCATATGTTTCATTCTGTATATTTTATTAATATCTCAACCCTTTATATAGTTGTCAAACTCGAATGTTGTGTTGGACTGCATAAAATTCAAATCACGGGAATTTTATCGTGGAAACTAGATAAAGAGTTGTTTCACTAGGTCATCATCCCAGTTTCCAATAAATGAGTGGTACAAATTTATGAGAGGTCATATTTAAAACAAGAGGCCCATGGGCCACATCGCTCACCTGAGAAGCTTTGACCATTCTGTTCTTTACCAGATTTCACCCTTGTTATACATAATGCATCCCCACCCTACCCCAATGATCATGTTTTAGACATTTTGAAATCTACACTACCCCATGATCCTTCCATGGGCACATATGTTTCAGCTTTTTTGGCCCAGTGGTTCCTGAGAAGAAGATTTTCAAAGATGTTTCCTATATATTTCTATGTAAAACTTTGATTCCCTATAATGGCCCCGCCCTTCCCCCGGGGGTCATGATTCCTACAATGTAGAATTTACACTACTCCAGAATGCTTCCACATAAGCTTCACTTCTTCTGGCCCAGTGGTTCTTGAGAAGAAGATTTTCAAAGATTTTTCCTATATATTTCTATGTAAAACCTTGATACCCCATTGTGGCCCCGCCCTTCCCCTGGGGTCATGATTTGAACAATTTAGAATCTACACTATACCAGGATGCTTCTTCATAAGTTTCAGCTTTTCTGGCCCAGTGGTTCTTGAGAAGAAGATTTTCAAAGAATTTTCTTATATCTTTCTATATAAAACTTTGATTCCCCATTGTGGCCCGCTCTTCCCCTGGGGGTCATTATTTGAACAATTTAGAATCTACATTATACCAGGATGCTTCCACATAAGTTTCAGCTTTTCTGGCCAAGTGGTTCTAGAGAAGAAGATTTTCAAAGATTTTTCCTATATATTTCTATATAAAACTTTGATTCCCCATTGTGGCCCCGCCCTTCCCCCGGGGGTCATGATTTGAACAATTTAGAATCTACACTACCCCAGGATGCTTCCACATAAGTTTCAGCTTTACTGGCCCAGTGGTTCTTGAGAAGAAGATTTTTTAATGACCCAACCCTATTTTTGTCTTTTCTTGATTATCTCCCCTTGCGAGGGGATATGTCCCTTCATTTTAACAATTTAAATTTCCCTTTACCCAAGGATGCTTTGTACCAAGTTTGGTCAAAATTGGCCCAGTGGTTCTTGAGAAGAAGTCGAAAATGTGAAAAGTTTACAGACGGACAGACAGACGGACAGACGGACGGACGACGGACAAAATGTGATCAGAAAAGCTCACTTGAGCCTTCGGTTCAAGTGAGCTAAAAAATTACATGGAACCAAAGCATATCAAGCTAAATTCTTTGACAAGAAATACTCATCTGTAAGACTGTGAATTACAGTTTTAGTCACTTGATAACACAAGGTTACATAGGCACATGCACATGTGTTATAAGTTTATATTAAAATCTTTGAACAATTTGACCTTCCCTCCAGAATCAAGGACAAATCATGTAATACACAAGTCGGACATGATAAGGAAATTGTAAAAACGTAATAGTCTGTTTAATGAAATTTTCTCTAAGACAAATAACCGGAAAAATTCCAGTTATTTAATGCGCGATAGAGAGTTTAATTGATGAGTTCCACATATCTTGCTATAATATATAATCGGAAGAGAAAACATGAAAAGCAGACATTGTTATGCTTAAATTTATTTGTTTCATTTCCTGTTTGTATGTGTTAAGGGAAATTATTTTCAAATACACTGTATGTAGCAAGTTGTTTTATGCAGTTTCAATGCATTCTATGTGAAATATATAAATTAATCTCTCTAGGTAATGTTTTAATCATCACAATTATATGTTCTCTTCGGCTGTGGATTTTACAAACAAAATAAATCTATATATATCTTGATCTGATTGACCTTGCAACAGAAGGCAAATACCACATCGGCCTTGGCCTTTTCAGGTTAAGAAAAACATCACTGTATGTAAAAGGATACGTATAGATATATAAAATCATAGGTAATAAATCTATGAATGTTGCGAATTATTAATTTTGAATAATAACAAATTATGAAAATATATAAAAACTATAATTGGATGATTATTTTCCATAAAGATCAGCTATAGCAGATCACTTAATTTTGGCTACACCCTATTTTTGCGAGGTAAATATTTACTCTTCATCAGCGAAACAATTTTTCTTACGAATTGTGGTTAATAATATAATCTTGAGGAATACTAATTCACGCGAGAATGATATTTTTGCGATTACAAACTCTAGTGTGATTACACAAAAATAAAGCTCTCGCTAATAAGATTTGATTTCCAGTGCAGGTATTTTATAAAGCTGTTGTGTGTCATATTGATAAATTTTATCAATATTAATTCATTTCACTCATTTTGCCATCTGTATTGAAACACTCTGACTAGTCCATTATCGTATCCCACCCACAATATAGACTTGTAAAATGAAAGGGAGAATGTGCGATTAACTTCATTTTCTGTCAGTAAGAACTTCAGAAACTCCCCGTCAGGACTCAGCAGATGGATCTGTCTGTTAAATGGGTCAGTAACAAGGATGGGACAGAGAGAGTCGCACACTACATCAGTTGGATGGAAGTTCTCTGTTAGGTTTTGTCCACGGTAGACAGTTTTCATACGACCAGAGGAAGTCAAAATCACTAGTTCACCTTTAAAAACACTTGTATGGTTTACAACACAGATATCACTGTTACTGTTCTGCGTGACTGCGTCTGGCAATGTAAACAGTCTGGTGTGACCGTTCTCCTGGTACTCATACTCACGGATGACATCACCTGTCATTGTGATGTGTCTCACCAGACGTCTGCTGTGTGAGTTTAAGTTGTAAATATCTGAATCATTGTCTCTCAAGGTGACCAGTAGTTCATCGTCCACTGACTGACAGATTCCCCATGGTGCCAGAGGGTCTGTACTGATGACTGTAGAGACAGATCCTGATGGTGACAGACGGCTGATGGAATTGTTACTAGGATCAGTGAAGTAAACATCACCAGTATAAGACACACACATGTCTGTAGGATTGATACTAATTTTATATTCTTTTACGCCTTGATCATTGACTTTTTCTATGTCTTTTGACTTAAATTGTTTAAGGTAACATTGATTTTCACTGAATGCCTCTAAAGCATATATTGCTCTATCACTATATTGAAACGAATTTTTTATTGTCATACCGATATTATCTACATCCCAAGCTTTTCCAACCAGAGAATTAAGTAAGTCACCGCTGATTTCACCTCTAGTGAACCTCACTGAATGTTCACAGTTTGTCATATTAACATCCAATTCAGACAGCATTTTTGTCAGTTCTCTGTGGTTGTCAATCAAGCTGTAATCTGACATGGTGCTGTTGTTTTCCTCTATGAATTCCACTGTACCAATTATTCTTTTTTTCGTCATCTCCAACTTAGATTTCACGTGGTTTAGTTGATCATTCTTTTTCACCAAAACGTCTTTCATTGTCTGCTCATGACATTTTTTGATTTCCTTCATTCTGGTCATTATCTCATCGTAATGCTTCTGTAGCTTTTTAATCTCAGAGTCACAAAGTTCTTTATTTTCTGTTATCTTTTGTGGAATCTTCTCAATCTTCTCATCGATCCCAGGCAGATTTTCTTCCTTAATCTCCTTCAGAAATTTAAGTAGACCTCTCCTCTTTTCGGCGGCTGCCGTTGTTATAGTGTTCCATTCGTGACTTTTATGATCTGTTTTAGCACACTTAACACAAATGAATTCATCACAGTCCTCACATACCATATCAATAGATAATTCGTGGTATTTACACGTTTCAATATGCACTAGAGGAGAGCCCAGCGGGTATTCTTTTTTAATTTCAGCCATGTTTGTCGGGTATTGCCTACCAGTGCCCTAGTTTTAGTGCGCGTGTTAGATAACCATAAGGCATATGCACGAATGCATGTAAGGAATTTAAACAACAACCTTTAAAGGGCGTTTCAGTTCTTTTGTTATTTTCCCTAAATGTGTAGCAGATTAAAAGAAGAATTTTTATGTTGCAGAAACTTATATCAATTTTTTCGAATGCAACAATATACCCAGCAGGCACGCAACGTTGCTTCAACGTTGAAAGGAGGTGGAATATAGGTTGCAACGTTGATCAACTATATTTCAACGTTGTTTCAACGTTGAGGTTTCAACGTTGAATCCTCAACCTTTTTTCAACGTTGAAACAACGTTGAAGCTGCAACATATTTTCAACGTTGAATGTTCGTCGATATTTCAACGTTGAAACAACGTTGAGGCTGCAACATATTTTCAACGTTCATTTCACAGTAATTCCATGTTACTTTAGAATTAATCAAAAATAATTATTTATTCCGAATTAATGTTCTTAAAATTAGACTCATATAGATCCGTGCCGTATACTCTTGCGCAAAATGTTACAATGTATACAGAGCGAATCTAAGAAGTCTTATTTTATCAGATTGTGCTTTTGTTGTGTGTATTAATTCTATAATCTTTCTTTTCACAAAATATATAAAAGTAAAATTCAAATAAACACATAACAATTTTCACACTGACAATTAACATTACTTAAGATCCACTCCCCAAAAACCTTCGAGATATCAGATAAGGAGTGCCTCTCGCTTAGTTGGTCAGTTTCAGTGTCAGGAAAACCTTGTTATGCAATTTTCTTGCTGGGCAGAGTATAGCTGCAGCTTATCTAGGTCAAAATTTGAATTCAACTGATGGACAAGAAGTGCGCGCTGTTTTCAAGATACATACACAAGGATTAAGGCTGGAATAGCAACTTCTGCTCAGAAAGTATTATTTCCTTTTCATGGATTTAAGAAATTAAGTTTATTTAGTATCTGTACATCATTTAATTCTTGTTTTATAAGTATATGTGAAATCTACGTGAAATGCACATCCTTTGTTCGTGTATTATGTGTGTTGTTGATATTCATTTGGTTATGAAATATAAGTATACTAATATATTATACAATTTAATTAATTTTAGTTCATCGTATGGTTCAATCAACCAGTGGTGAGGGAAGTGATTGTATATAGTCAGCCTTGATTGCATCAGATTCTTCGCCCGTGAAAATTATACAAAGGAATGCAATATTTTGTAAGTACACTATGTCTATGTATGTCTATAACATTTTCTTTAGTAATATTTTTTTTTATATACTAATACAAATCTTAATATGATGTTAACTATAATTCTTTTTAATCATGTTAATTAAATCCAGGTACCGGAAAATATTCCTTTGTCTGATTTTTTAAATTATTCTTGTATATTTATTTTTATCGTTTGAAATAACGTGTTACGTACGTTGTATCGAAGAAATTTCTTTCACATCTTTATTTCTTTTATTAATAGGCTGTTGCTCTAGAGGGTCGATTCTCCTGATCATTTCTTTCATTCGTGGGACTTAACTACAGATGTATATGCGTGATTAAAATCAATGGATCCGCCACTTTGTGGAACTTAGTAGTGTAAGACAGACGCGTACTTTGAAGAACCTTGATGTGATAACTGTGACCCCCTTTTCACTAGGAATATAAATTTTGTCAAGCAGTGATTTTTGAGATTCAGTGATTGAATCCAAATTTGTGTTTGTCTTTAAAATACAAACTAAAATGAATTCTCTCACAATCATAATACTGTATAATAACTTATATGAATATTACGCAATTTGAATAAAAAAAAATATTAGAATTTGAAATGTATTTATTTATAAAGAAAAACGTTCACATGTAATATGAATTCAACGTGATTTCAACCAAATATCAACGTTTGTACAACCAAAAAATTTCAACCAAATCTCAACCTAATTACAACCAATGTTCACTTTTGTACAATGTTGATATTTGACGTTGAAACAACGTTGAAGCTTCAACGTTGCATCAACTTTCATTTGCAACCAAAAATCAACCATAAATCAACCAAAAATTCAACCTGTTTTCAACGTTTATTCAACGTTGAAAATTGACGTTGAAACAACGTTATGTTTCAACGTTGCCTCAACTTTCATATGCAACCAAAATTCAACGTTGATTCAACGTTGAAGTGCAACGTTGATTCAACGTTGAATCAACGTTGAAATGCCTGCTGGGTAACAGCTGTATAAAGCACAACGAGAAACAATATTTCGAAGCTGCGTATTGACTTCCAATTTGCCATTAAATGATGTGAAAATTAGTCTCACGGCAAAATATATAGGATTTTCGGTTATTTAAATAGGGAATCCCCATTGTTCTGAAAAAGTGCCTCCTTGAAACAGAATAATTTTGATATATACACAAAGAGGCAGAAATTTTCTTCAAAACTGCCTTTTCCGATTTTTGTTTTAAAGAGGCACATTTTTGAAAAACGCAAAACTTGAATAAAATTTATTCTCCAAACGAAATGCAAAATGTGTACATTTAACAATAAACATGTTAAATAACACTGTAAAAAAGTCGTGTCCGAAATGATCTAGTGGATATGCTGCTGGGCTTCTAACTAGCACTTTTACTATAGAATGGGTTCGAACCCTGGAATGGATAATTTTTGCATATTTTTTTCCTTATTTTTTTTTCAGATGTAATGGTAGTACAATGAAATTACATATATTTTGAAAAAGAGAGAAGGGGAGAGAGAGAATGTCAAGACGTTAATTGAATATTAACTACGTATTAGAAATGCAGGGTTAAATTGTTTTCCTTGATATGTCGTGACTTAAAACTAATGCTTTATTTAGTTTTGTCTTGGAAAATAAAGTTACTGTATTGTTTAAAAAATTTATTTTTTACATACCGTAGTTATTGCAATTTTGAATAATTCTGGTCTCTTAGTTAATAGCCAAGATTTGATTTGAAACTAATGAAATGTCTTGGATGTAGCTCCAACATGATTATGGGACTCAGTTTTATTTCATGAAAAATATTTTCAGACGATGTCTACAGTATATTTCAAAATGCTGATTTAGCCATTGTGCTTTTTGTTGTTTTGTTCTAACCTTTATTGTGCAAAATGACGAAAATGTTTTGCTGTATCAAGCAGGAAACACCCGCTGTAAACATAGTCGTCTACGTATTTAGACATAACGAGGGTATTTACAATGAAGCGCATTGAAGTGGTAAAATTTTCCGTTTGGATCAAACGTTCTGAGTCATGTTTTGAACGTCAATTACAACATAATGACACGCCCATTTCTTTGGAAACGAAAAAGAAATATTCGTCGTAATGTTTTAAGACACCCCACTCTTCGCAACAAGCAACATGAGTTACACCGAAATGGAGATTTTTAAAGTTATATGAGAGAGATTTTGAGAGTTTCAGTTTCTGTACAACACGTATTGCAACGAATTTGTTCATAATTATGAATTTTTCATGTTTATTGGAGTAATCATAACACATCTATCGGTCGAACACGTGCTTACTCTGTGTTTACGTAGACCGTCAATTTGATTGGCTATTATATTTATGGAATACCTGTTCTACGGGTATTTTAATAAACCATTTGTCCGAGTTTTTCCTTTCTAAAGAAATGGGTGTGTCATAATATGACAATCAACTTCTAAAGATAGCTCAAAACATTCCATCCAAACGGAAAATTTTACCACATTGTAAATGTCATTCTCGATATATAGGGAATAATCGCGAGTTCCTTCAACACCGTCTTTAGTCAATGTGACACTCGTTTATGCAATGAAATGTAAGCATACAAGTGCATATTTAAACTAAAACATGAAATAACATTTTAAGTAGAAAATTTGATTATTATGTTTCTTTTTTAATTTTTGTCGTACATGACAAGAAAACCATATCTGAAATTGTGTGAAATTGGCCATTGTTATCATTGAAAAAAAATATGAGGGGTGCTTCTCTGTACATTCTATCCACAAGAGTGTTACGATTCTAAATAACTTAGAACTATGATGATAAAGGGACACTTTTCCCTGGTCTCTTAGCCCCTACCCCCACCCTTTGCCACCCTCAATAAGTAAACAGCAAATGAGTTACAATGTACATGTGCACAATCGAGAATTTCACAAGGAAAATATAATAATTGCTTTTTAAATGGTAAGGACCATTGCTTGATTTCTTATCACAGAACTTTTTGATATGATACTCTATACAAGAGAGTTTTCGACCCTCATTTGTTTTTCTCCCTCTTTTGTGTTTAACTATTTTAGACCTTAATCGTCCTTCTTGGACGAATTCAAATGCTGTATTTATTTATTTATTTCATTTTTAATTATATTTTAATTAAACTTTGTCTGGGTGAATTCAAACGACAAGAAAGCGATATGCAGCCTAACTGTAACATTTAATAACTTGCTGTCATATGAGAAACATGAAACAAAATAACTCAAATAAACATTTTTATGAGAGTCTCCAAAAATATTTCTTTAGAATAGAGGAAATCTTGAGACTATAGTTTAGGCTTACAGCGCTGAAAGTTTAGAAAATAAAATTATTTATAAAATAATTTGTAAACTTGTTTGATACATGTACATGAATCTATATTTTGAATGTCATTCGTTAAAATGAATGATTTTCACATCAAATTTACAGGAACAGTGCACCCCAGTCTTAACTGATCAAATAGTACCGATGGAGCGAGCGATTATTTTAAGGAACTCGAAATAGAAACATGAAAAATTTAAATGCCAGAAAGCAAACACGAATTTCAATAAAGAAAAGAGTAACCAACCGGCATCGATACACGACACGGTCAAGGATATGTCGTACACGGCATATATATGCAGAATATCGTTTTAAATTAATATAATAACATTACAAGAATAATTTAGAAACACAATTATTCAAGTATACTTTCTTAATTGGAATGAAGTCTTGTTCTTTTTGTATCATCAAAGATTGAAAGAAGCAAGAATTATAAATTTAAATTTCAAAGGTAAAGGTTTAGATTGAAAGACAGACATCTCAATTTTATTTTCTCAAAAAAAAAATAAATAACAAAAGCTGTACAATCTGGTTCATTTTACCATTAATTAGGAGAGATGATTTCTTTTTTTTTGGGGTGGGGGGGGTTGTTGAGGTGAGTAGAAAATCGAGAGCATCTTTGATGTAATGGAGATGGAAGATGATGATAGACATGAGCTCCTACAGCTGATGGAGGAACAAATGGCTGACTTGGCCAGGTTCTGTAACAAGTACCCTAACATAGAGATGTCATTTGAGGTCCAGGAGAAGGAGAGTCTGCACAGGTAAAGAAACTGTGTGGTTTAGTTCTTAAATAGTGTAAAGCAAAAGTAAAGGAAGGCACTCGAAATAAGTACAGCTTGTTCCAAGCTGAACACAATGTATGGCACGCCAAATTCACAAAAATGAGATAATCATAGTTTCACAATTAATAAACTAGGTTTATCGACTGTAAACTATAGTTTACAATTCGTAAACTATAGTTAACGATTCGTTAAGTATAGTTTTCATCTGTAAAACTATATTTAACGGTTGTTAACTATAGTTTACGAATGTTAATTTAAGTTTATCTGTCTGTAATAAAGCGTTAACAGTAGATTTTGTTGATAAACATAGAATCACGTTTGTAAACTATAGTTTACAATCGTACACTATAGTTAAGAGTTGTTAATCATAGTTTCACAAATTGTGAAACTATATTTATCAGATCGTTAACTATAGTAAACGGTTTGTAAACTATAGTTTACAAATCGTGAAACTGTATTTATTAGTTTATCTATGTTTTGCAATCGCAAATGATTGTTTTCGGTGTTAAGTATAGTTTACGGTTGTGAAACATAGATTATAGCGTTAACTATGGTTTACAGATGTGAAATATAGATTAACGTTGTTAACTATAGTTTACGGTTTGTAAACTATAGTTTACAACCGATAAACCTAGTTTATCGATTGTGAAACTATGATTATCTCATTTTTGTGAATTTGGCGTGCCATAACAATGTATGTAGTTTTGATGAGTAAATGTTTTTGTCCAGTTTTACACTTGAAAGTCAAGGGCTAATTGATACGTTGATTAACCATTATCTATCTATTTTCAGTAGTTCCCCTGTCAATGTACTGGTGCCCCTAGAGAGAGAAGATGCATTAGTGGGATCAGTGGTGGCACCATTCTTTCCTCAGGTGGGTGTTTGACGTGTCACTTCTTTCATATAATGCAAAATCAAAGTCTTGAATAAAAAAAGTGATTTATTCATTACATAATAAAATAGTTGTTTGAAGAAGTATATGGAGATAATAAACAGTATTCAACATCAATGTCCATAAAACAATACAAAATAGGAGCAGAGCAAACACGGACCTCCGAATCAGAGATGAGATCAGGTGCCACGGAGGAGTGAGCATCCCCTGCTGACCGATCACACCCGCCATGTGCTCCTTGCCATGATCGGGAAATAATGGAAAAAATCCGTCAGTCAGCATTTGTCTCAGTGATAAATTGTATCTGCTGACAAGGTCATCGTATTGATCATAGAATTTACGAAAATATGACTTTAAACGAGACTGTTGATATTCTTGTTTCATCAGCTTGCTTGTTAATAATTCACCTCGTTTTAGAAATTTGTTCATACGTTGAGCATGCTCTTGCGTATCGAATCAACTGAGATATATACACCCCGTATGCAGGTGATGAAGGTATATTGCTGCATAAGTAAGGGAAGTTGACGATAGAAAAGATAAAGTCATCACGTTTTCATATAGCTTGGTTGTTAGATTACCATTAATTTCTTTTTCAAGTAAAATATCCAAGTATGAAACAGATGTGTTAGATTCTGTTGAATTCTTTTGTAGATATACTTGGAAATTCCAAAACTTATTCTAGTACATGTATTTGTTTTCTCTTATCAGAAACGAGAGGAGGGTTGGTGGGTAGTGATTGGAGACAACAAATCTAACTCCCTCCTGTCCATCAGAAGATTGACCTTGCAGCAGAAGGCCAAGGTCAAACTGGACTTCGTGGCCCCTTCCCCTGGTCACTATAACCACACCATCTTTTTTATGAGTGATGTCTACATGGGATGTGACCAGGAGTACAAATTCAGTATTGATGTGGAAGAAGGAGATAGTGAAAGTGAAAGTGACAGTGATTAGATCAGCTGATTGGAAAGTAAAAGTAAAAATTGAGATATAGGAAAAACAAGGAATAAATACGTGTAAAAACCATAGTACAGAATAGAAAAGTGAAGCAAGGATTGTTTAAAAGTTATAAGAGAATTGGAAAGAAATAGAGTCTTGCGATGGAAAATCATGATGGTGATTTCAGATCTATAAACTATTTGATACTAACTAATATTAAAAAAAAAATTATTTTTGGTTGTTGTCTCTATATGTTGGTTATTTATATTATGTATTTCATTCGGCAGTCATTTTCACCATTGTCAGTTAAAGTCAAAATATTTTAAACATTTGTCAGAGAATTCAAAGCCTCCCATTAGAATGTATACTAAATGAGTAAGCTTTTTTATTATTATAATTTTCACAAAAGAAGCAATGTTATTTTGAAGTTAATCCTTTTAAACATGTTTCTCTTTATTTCTTGACAAAGTTTAAAGATTACATGCATCTTGTCATTTCATTTGATCATAATCCCAGAGTCTAATAAAAGAGTGATATAAATCTATTGGTGCTTTTATTTTTATGTTTTAAATTGAAGCAAAGCATGAGACAGTTATTTCTTGGACAAGAAATGAGAATTTACACTTGCAAACTTTGAAAAGTACATACTGTATATTGTGTATGAACTTTTGAACACTTTCACCTTCCTTGAGAACCAGGTGCAAATTACAAAATGCACAAAAGTGTTGTAATAATGAAATCGTAAAAAAAGTCTCAAATGCCTTGGTAAGGTGTGTAGGGAATTGTTCAAACAAATTGAACTGCAGTTGACATGTGTAAAGTAGTTTTTTTAGCATTTAATACCTGTATTATGCTTTTATATATGTTAAAAGAAAGGAATATATTTTGTTTATGGTTTTGAAGAACCTCCCTATGACATACAAGCTTGAACATTGTTAAATATGATTTTTATTTTATCTATTTTTTTTTTATAAAAACGTGATTTTCATGGCTAGGTATGTAGATGGAAAGGATGGATATTTCATTTATAAAATATTAGAGTTATACGTGGGATTCGAATCCCCAGCAGTAAAATACCAGAGTATCACACTGCTTTGAGACTACCGCGCTAACCACTATGCTTATGATGATTAGGGGCATTTAAATCATGTTTGTCATATGACTCTTGACTTAATGGACTTGAAGTATTTCTCGGAAAGATGCGAATGTTTTGTCATAAAAGTGTACTTTTAAGGTATAGTGGGTCTTAGCTCCATTTTTTGGAAACCAAAAAAATATTTATTTTATCGCAAACGTTTCGGATTATCTTTCAAAAAAATGGAGCGAAGACCCACTCATATTAAAAATTTTCGTTAAAGTATGAAAAAAATGATCGTTTTTGTTCTTTTAAGTCCGTGTATGCTTTTTCATAGGCAAATATTTTCAGTCTTGGGAAGATTTTTGTAATTTACAGAAATTTTACATTAAGTATACTTCAATATTAGATGAAATACGAAATAAAATTTAGATATAATCAAGGTTAAATTTTTTACTTCCTATCTGTCGCGCTATAGGCATTCTGCCCGCCTTATCCCCCCATCTTCTTTCATATGTATTACAGTGATATCCATTTATTAAATGATACAAGAAACAATTCATTACAAATAAACAAACCTTGTTCATTTATATAATTAATGCACAGTTAATTAATAATTCATCTGAATCTTTTGAATTTAAAAATTTTTGTGGTGTAACACAATTGATATCCACAGCCGTGTTTAATAACTTTGATATCTACAGTCGAGTATTAGTGCTTTAATTCAATAAGACAAGCAAGTGTTTATAGGGCATAATAATCCCTATGCTTGTCTTAAGAAATATGTATTATATATTAAAGATGAAGTAGACATGCAATTGTTTATAGGGCATAATAATCCCTATGCTTGTCTTACGAAATGTGTATTATATATCAAAGATGAATTAGACAAGCAAGTGTTTATAGGGCATAATAATCCCTAGGCTTGTCTTAAGAAATGTGTATTATACTCCTATATTAAAGATAAATAAGACAAGCAAGTGTTTATAGGGCATAATAATCCCTAGGCTTGTCTAAGGAATCTATATATTCCTTATTATAAATAATATTTATGATGCATACTTTTAGATGTAATTATAAATAATGTGTGTTTCTCTTAAATCAGTTTATAGGTCAGTACTGTACATTGTAAAGTAAAATAATATTAGATAATAATTTAGTCGGTCAAATCGGGAACTATTGCAAAATGACTTTCTTGTAATATAATTCTTTTTAAAATTACAAAAATAAACTTCAACTAGTAAAAGTCAACCCCGAAGTATTTAGTACAAATATTAACATGATTAATATAGACATGGAAATTGACTCTCCATCTTCTACAAAGGAAATGACAAATATACAAATCTATTTTTGGAAGCGAAACAACACCTTCCAATTATAAGGAGATTAACTTACTCTTAAAAAGTCAAACTAAGGAATCCTTTCTTCGGACAAGAGACCGAAACAGTGAAACATCTCCGGTATAAAAAAAGGAGGAACCGAGAGTTTATGCAATTTTTACATTCTACATTTTGTACTGAAACACTTTGACAAGTCCTTTATAGCTAGTATCCCACCCACAGTGTAGATCTGTATAGAGATAGTGAGAATGGATGGTTCACTTCATTCTCTGTCAGTAAGAACTCCAGGAACTCCCCGTCAGGACTCAGAAGGTGGATCTGTTTGTTGTTAAGGTCAGTAACAAGGATGTTACAGAGTGAGTCACACACTACATCAGTTGGTCTAAAGTCCTCTGTCAGATTCTGTCCTCGGTAGACAGACTTCATACGACCAGAGGGAGACATTATCACTAGTTCACCTGTAGTGAGACTTGCACGGTTCACAACACAGATATTACTGTTACTGTTCTGTGTAACTCTGTATGGCAATGTAAACAGTCTGGTGTGACCGTCCTCCTGGTACTCATACTCATGGATGACATCACCTGTCACTGTGATGTGTCTCAGCAGACGTCTGCTGTGTGAGTTTAATTTGTAACAATCTGATTCCTCGTCTCTCAACGTGGTCAGTAGTCCACCGTCCACTGACTGACAGATTCCTCCTGGTACCAATGGATCTGTACTGATGACTGTAGAGACAGATCCTGATGGTGACAGACAGTTGATGGATTTTTTTTCCCACATCAGTATAATAAACATCACTGTTATCAGTCACACACATGTCTTTAAGAAAAATACTAAATCTACGTTCTCTTATGCCTTGCTGATTGACCTTTTCAATGAAGTTTGATGAAAGTTCATTTATGTAGCATTGATCTTCACTGAATGTCTCCAAAACATATACATGTATTAAATTATCTCCATATTGAAATGAGCGTTTTTTAGTCAAACCAAAAGCATTTAAATCCACGGTTTTTCCAATGACAGACTCAAGTACTTTATCATTGTGTTTACCTATAGTGAATCTCACTGAATGTTCACAGTTTGTCATATGATCCTCCAATTCAGACAGCATTTTTGTCAGTTCTCTGTGGTTGTCAATTAAACTGTAATCTGACAGGTGCTGTTGTTCTCCTCCATGAATTTCATTGTGTCAACAATTCCTCTCTTCTTTTTGTCTAACTCAGATTTAGCAAGGTTCAATTGATCATTCTTTTGAACTAAATCGTCTCCCAGTGTTTTTTCATGGCGCTTCCTGATTTCTGTCAGCCTTGCAATTATCTCTTCACAATGCTGCTGTAGCTTTTTAATCTCAGAGTCACACAGTTCTTTATTTTCTATGTTTTGTTTAGACACCTTCTCCATCTTCTCATCAATCCCAGGCAGATCCTCTTCCCTGATCTTCTTCAGAAATGAAAGTAGACCTCTCCTCCTTTCGGTGGCTGCCGTGGTCAGAGTTTTCCATTCATGATCTCTGTGATCTGTTTTAGCACATTTGGCGCAAATAAATTCATCGCAATCCTCACATATAATATCAATAGGTAATTCATGAGATTTACACGTTTCGATATGCACTAGAGGAGAGCCCAGTGGATTTTGCTTTTCAACTGCAGCCATGTTTGATGGGTATATATTGCCTTTCAGTGTCCTAGTTTTTAGTACGCATGTTAGATAGCCACAAGGAACACTTTAATTGCACTTTAAAGACAGACTTTAAATATAATATCTCCAATACGACACCTATAGCTATATACTAGTATGTAATAAAATGTAAACATGCAAGTGAATATTGTAACTAAATATTTGATAATCATTCTAAGCAGAAAAAAATAATAAAGAGAAAATTATATTTTGAAGTACAATTTTTTTTTAAATGGTGAGAAATTAATTACTCAAATACTATATATAAAATGTCATGTTGGTCATTATCATTTTTTTTAAAAAAATGAAGATAGAGAAAAATAGAATTATTGAATATTTTCCTCTGTATCCCATGATGCACCTCGTCAGTAATTTAGAAAAATAAGGGGGGTGCTTCTCTGATCATCGTAAACTCTAAAAGCACTTTAGCAACTTTGACCTCTACAGCTAAATGAACACGTATCCCTAGAATTATCTCCCGTGTAGATGGCAAGTTTGGGACTAAATTACCAATATTCCATATTCATAATACTAATATGAGGATAGTCTCTCTATACAGCGTACAAGAAAATTTTGAACATTTTTTTCTTTTTAAGGACCCTCTCTACACTGCACCCTAATTTCAGGGTACTTGCGTGTAGTTAGACTGACCCATCATTTGACATAAAAAAGAATAAATTGTAACCTGCACTGTATGACAAAATTTTAAATAAATCCATCTATTCTAAACATTATGTTAGACCAAGATAAAGTAATTGAAAACTTTATTTGCATATATTTTCTCCGTTTAAATAATCTAAAGCAATTTTTCTTTGTCATTACTTCACTGTCTTCAAAGATTTTTCCTGGATAAAGGAGGCACGCTCCCTATATTAGAAATAGATTAGTTTATTTCAAAATAGCCTCCTTTACACTATATAATTTTCTCAAAGTCCAAAAAATATTTTTCGTCAGTGTATAGAGGGTTCTTAACCTTTTTTTACTTGATTGTCCTTTTAAGATGAACCTTAAAAGTTCGGCGATTTTTATCTATATCTTAATAAATAACGCTGTTCCTAGGCGAATTCAAATTGGTGTGAAATTGCTTCAGGTATGGATCAAAAATTACAAAGTATTTTAATTGACTGATTTTCCTCTTTTTACTTTTAACCCTCTTATAAAGAAAGACAGCTCAAGCCCATTTTCTGTAGCAATTTTTGAAAAGTTGAGGGTAAGATCATTTAAAAAAACCTTCTCAAGAACCACTAAGCCAGAAAAGTGAAATGTTTACGCATAAAATGTTAAAGTTTTGTAAGTATGGAGACTGGATGGAAATGAAATGGAGGTATATTAAGAACAAAGTAGAAGACCTTAATTAACATATCAGAGACATGCATGAAACCAAATAACTCAAATATGTTAAGGAGTTTTCGGAAATGTTGCTTTAGAACAGAGTAAATCGAGAACAAATTGTAGACTTATAGTGCTGAAAATTTAGAAAATCAAAATTATATTTAAAAAATTAATGAAATTGTTTGATATTACTCGCTAGTTTTGAATCTCATTCTTTCTGATGAATGCTGTTCATTTTTTGAAACCCAAAGGAATACTTTGCTACATGCATGACTGATGAAAAAGGTGAAGGAAGTTTAAATTAAAAAGGCAATTTAAATACCAGTGAACATAAATTTGAAGAAAGAAAAGAGAAACCAAAGCGTATCATTTGCATGGTCAAAGATATTTTTGTTTAATTTTTTGCATCATTGTTTAAAGTTAAATTTATAATCACATAAAAGAAGTCGCCCACGTGGCGCAGTGGTTAGAGCATCTGCATTAGAGTCGGTAAGTGTAAGGAGTTGATCCTTACGTCGCCGATTTTGAATCCCACTGTAGGACGTGGAGACCGGTCTTTCGGAAGGGACCGTATTAACTGAGGTCTAGTGTGACAGTAAGTGTTGACAGGAAAAGGATCCCTCACTGCTCAATGGCCAGAAATGCTGAATAAAGGAAAATTTGCATCTATTGACGGAAAAAGGATGCGGTCTCCATTTGAGTGAAAAATTCATTAGACGGACCTTAAACAAACAAACAGATACATAAATTACAAAAATATGCATGACTTTTAAGAAACAGTCATTCAAATATACACCATTTGTTAACTGGATTGAAGTTTTGTTCTTTCTGTATCATCAAAGTTTCGGCAAGAAATAAAACTTCCAAAGTCAAAATTTGAAATAAAAGATGGAAGGACACCAGACCTGTATTTTCTAACAAAGAAAAATAAAAATAATCTATTCTAAAAAAAAAAATAAGAAAATTAATATACAAATTTCCCAGACACAGCCCCTTCATTTTATCCCGTATACATGTAAACATTTTAAAAGTAACTCAGATGAGAGGAAAATATTTTTGATAAATTTTCAACTACTTTGAAGGTGAAAGAAAAAAAATGTAAACAATTTATTTCGTTTTATTATTAATCAGGAGTTTTGTTTTGTTTTTTTTAAAGAAGAGAGCATCTTTGGTGTGATGGAGATGAAGGACGATAATAGAAATGAACTCAAAGATATTCTTTTTCAGCCTTGTTTGTCTGAGATAGAGTAAGTAAGCAAAGGATATATTTCTGGTCACCTCCATTGATCTCTTCAATAATTCTAAAAGTGCGGATGCTTCACGTACTGAACATCGTATCCATGCATAACGGTATTATGGTTTCAGGATGGTGTATTTTTGCATTATGTATTTTTCTAGGCGTGTCTGAGTACCTTCATTAAAATAAAGATAAAAAATCCGCTGAAATAAGCACGTTTTAAAATTGTCTTATTTACTGTATATATCAAGTTGTCAAGCGCGGAACAGCAGCTCAAACAGAAGTAGAAGTTCTCTAAGGATGTCAACTTTTAAAAGTTGTAATATACATGATAGAGTAAATGAACAAGGGGGAAAACTACACTTTACAGACCATCGATCACTGCTCGTTAACTTAAATTAACCTTATACATATTGTAACGTAATTAATATTTTTACCCACAAATAATTTGACATCCTTAGAGAACTTCTACTTCTGAAGCAAGTTTGAGAGTGAAAAATCAAATGAAAAATATGAAACAGAATAATTCAAATGAACAAATTTGAGAGAATTCCAGAAAATATTTCTTTAAAGCGGAAATCTTGACAAGCATGTAGACGAACCGCGAAGATACTTTTTAAAATAAAATCCTATACAAAATAATTGGTGAAGTTGATTAACATACATTTGTAGCTGTCTAGTTCATATTTCTTTTTTTTATAACAAGTGGCTTTAATTTTCTTATCAAAATTTTGAACCCAAAGTAATAGTGCTCATATCACATGTATGGCACGCCAAATTTACAAAAATGAGATAAACCTAGTTTCACAATTGATCAACTAGGTTTATCGACTGTAAACTATAAAATGTCAAACAAAATATCTTTCTGCAGTTCTAATACAATTTGCACTTCAAATGGCAATAATTTTTATGTGTCATAAGTGCATTTTTATGTTGAGTTTACACAGATTTTTTTTCCTTGAAAGCTATGGAGATACGAGAAATGATAGCATGTATCAACAAACCTGTAGGGTAGAACCTTCGCGAGCCCCACGTGAATGTCGCCGAGGTCCCGTTTCTTCTTCATCCAATGATTATAATAATCTCCCAACTAAATTTTTGTCAGGAAAGTTAATTGATTTTTAATTTCAATCCCTATTTTTGGTTTTGTTTTTCGTTTTTGGTCGACTTTGTCAATGTAGCAGGCCTACCGGGTTTCCCTCTCTTACCATGCTGTTTTGTTTATGAAAACTATACGCATGCGTCATGTGCGTGTATAGCGTGGAATGTGGAACCTCGAACACGTTGCGATGTATATATTTATGTTCCATAAATAATTATTAATTTTAATGAAATAATCAGAATTATTTACTTATAAAATTTGTAATTTTCTGAAAGTGTATGCATTTATAAGTATGAAAAAAATTCCAAATCCTATAGGAAAATTTCAACAAGTCTGTTTTTGAAGAGATACGTGATATTGCCACTTTAAAATATGGAAACAAATACAAAATCCTCTTAAACAGTCCAAACACTAAAAAATGCCAGGATATAGGAAGAATTGTATATCAAGACTGGTTCTCTGACACCCCTTTTAAAATCACTCCATTTTTGTCCTGACTGGCACATTACAATATAAAATCTTAAACATAATAAAACTAAATCAGAGAAAAATGAATAAATACAAATTCTAATGCAATAGTTTTGTAAAACACTTTTTGATTGGCCAATGCACTGATATTTGAAGCAGTAAAACGAGCATGAACGAGCGTGAAAGCTTTTTCATTGTGACGTCATAATAGAGCGACGCAAAAACACAATGCTCCGTGACGTATTTCATGTAACAAAATTTATCAAAATAAGACGTAAACAACAAACAAAATGATGGTTTGCATTAGAATGGGAATAACTAATCTTCTAATTTGGTATTTGCGACCGTTAATGCTGATTTAACGGTCGCAAACATCCGTTTTACCGGCTCCGCTTACGCGTCGCCGGTAAAACTCAGTGTGCGACCGTTAAATCAGCATTAACGGTCGCAAATACCAAATTAGAAGATAGTTATTCCCTAATTTTCAACTGATTTGAAGGCAAGAGAGGAAACAACCCAATCTATTTAGGCCTTCAAGTGCTTTTGATGAATTAGTAGGATATCAGCGGTTGCATCATTATTTCCCCCGGTGGCTTTTGAAAGTACTTGTTTTCATATACCGTTTCATATGTTATAAAATTGCTGTCTGAAAAAATTTTTTGCGGACGGACGGAGATACCAAATCATACTAGTATTTCTTTTTTCATCATAAACAAGAGGAGGGCTGATGGATAGTGATTGGAGACAAAAAATCTAACTCCCTCCTGTCCATCAGAAGATTGACCTTGCAGCAGAAGGCCAAGGTCAAACAGGACTTTGTGGCCCCTTCCCCTGGTCATTATAACTACACCATCTTCTTTATGAGT
>PRKT01000231.1:18930-40820 GCA_003671525.1 Saccostrea glomerata
AAAAAAACAGCAGTGGTACTGGTGCATTTTGGAATATTTTAGTGTTTAAAACCAATACAATAAATGATTTAAGTAGTTATTTAATTAAAAATAAATAAACTAATTAACTGCATGAATCTAATCATTATAAAAAAAAACTTTTTTTAAATTGACGATACAAACAAATTTAATAACAATATACCTGAAAATTAGATTTGTTTGGCTTATTCGATGTTAACCGATGTACTATAAAAATGTGTCAAAGTATTTTTGAAGCATATTAAAACTACTTTTAATTATTTTACTTCCATGATGGATATCAAAATAATCGTCTCATTATGCTCAATCTTTACCTGTCAATAGCTCCCTGGATACATTTATTTTGTTTTAATTGAGAAAAAAATCAGTTCTCATACAAAGAGAAAATGTTATTTCAAACAGCTGCAAACCACACACGGACGCTCTGAACACAACATAAACAAGGTATAGCGGTCAGTGAAAAAGACAATAGTTGTCATGACTCTGTACCCCGAGTTAGTTACTGGTAAATATCAATGGCTTTGATGTTCTTTCAGAACCGTGTTAGGGTTTTAAAAACCGATTTTTAATCAAATCAATGTATCAAAAATCTAATTGACAGATTAATATTGTGCAGAATGAGACGATTATTTTGATATCCATCAAGGACTTAAAATAATAAAAATTCGTTTTAATATGCTAATAAAATACTTAGTAGCACATCTATCGATGCAACTGTTTATACAAAATAAAAAAAAAGAAACACAATTTTTTGCATATATAAATGATTAATTACTTTTTTGTATATTCAATTTCAAAAGTAAATAAATAGATTGATATTTTATTAATAATTATTATATTATTCATTTATCTTATTTAATTTATTTATTTATATTGTATTATGTATTTATTTTGCTGTAATATGTTTTATTCATTAAATACTGGCTTGATTTTGTACCATTTGTAAAAAAAAAGAAAGAAAAGAAAAAAGAGAGAGACAGCAGGGGGTACTGGTGCATTTCGGAATAATTAAGTTTTTAAAATCAATACGTACAATAAGTGATTTTAAATAGCTAGTAAATAATAATAATAAAAAACTTATGAACTGCATTTATTTATTAATTATAAAAACAAACTTTTTTTAATTTTCAAAATTGACGATACAAACAAATTAAATAATCAAATACCCGAAAATGGGATTTCTTTGGCTTATTTTATGTAAAACTATTTACGATAAAATATGTGTCAAAGTATTTTTGAAGCATATTAAAACTGCTTTTTATTATTATACTTCCATGATGCATATCAGAATAATCGTCTCATTATGCACAATCTTTACCCGTCAATAATTTTTTTGATACTTTTATTTTGTTTTGATTGATAAAAAAATAAGTTCTCATACAAAGAGAAAATGTTATATTTTCAAACAGCTGCAAACTGTACAGGGTCACTCTGAACACAACATAAACAAGCAAAAGCGGACAATGAAAAAGACAATAGGTGGCATGACTGTATACATTTTACCCCGAGTTAATTACTGGTAAACATCAATGGCTTTGATGTTCTTTCAGAACCGTGTTAGGGTTTTGAAAACCTATCTTTTTAATCAAATCAATGTATCAAAAATCTAATTGACAGATAAATATTGTGCATAATGAGACGATTATTTTGATATCCATCATGGACTTAGAGTAATAAGAAGTCGTTTTAATATGCTAATAAAATATTTTGTAGCATATTTCAGCAAATAAATAAAATAAAACAAATAAACCAAATTTTGGGGATATAAATGAGTGATAAATTAAAAAAAAAATAAACAAATAAATGAATAAATTTATACAATTCTCATTATTTATTAATTTATCTATTTATTTATTCATTCATTCTTAATTCAGTCTATTTGTAGATTTATTCACATAAGAAAATAAATGAATAAAATAAATTATAGTTTATTAAATAATTTTAATTAACTTTTTAGACATATTTTATTTTGTTTTATTAATTCACTTACATATCATTCCTTTCAATTATTTTTTATTCATTTAAATTCTTTGGAAAAAAAATCCCATGAATAGATTTGATAATGTATTCCCAAATGTTTAAATCTACTTCTTTTACAAAGACAGTTATTACGCTTAAAGTAGATCAAAGGAAAAAAATATATATAAGGTTCATAAAGTACAATGTATATGCTGTCTAGCATTACAGGATGCAATAAATTGGTAATTTATTTCTTCTTTAGAATCGATGCAATTCTCTTCCGTTCTTCACCCGAAATGCTTCCAAACTAAAAAAAAAATCACATTGATACGAGTTGTAGAAACTAAATTACAGGGATTTAGTTAAGATAAGGTAAGGCATTTAAAAATGTGTTAACTTTTAACTAAGTCTATATTTAAAAAAATACTTAAAGTTTTAAAGACTATATCATTTTTCACTCTTAAATGCAGCAAAAATGTATTTAAACTCCTTTTCTTGGCCAAAATAAATATCAGGGGACGACAGGGAGTAGACAGGAAAGGCAGGGACAACGACAGGGGACGACAGGGACTGGACAGTGAGATCAGAGAATGTTGGGGGACGACAGGGAGTAGACAGAAAAGGCAGGGACAACGACAGGGGACGACGGGGACTGGACAGGGAGAGCAGGAATAACGACAGGGGATCATAGGAGAAAGTCAGGGAGAGACAGGAAAATGTCAGGGATTGACAGGGGGACAACAGGGTTTTTTTTGGAATCTAAGGGGATATTTAATTCAGTATTGATAGACCTATGCATAGGTTACCCCCCGTTCACACAGAGTTGCGACTCTACGGCGATCATCCCGATCAAGCCACGATCTGAATTTTTTTTGGATCGGGGCAGATCGCAGCCGATCGGCGTCAAAATAGAGCAATTTGGCAAATTATGGTCTTCGTTACGACCGTACTACGATGTCCCTACGTCAAACGCGCTGCTAACACGCTTCTACTTCGATGTTATGCAGACTGTTGCCGACAAGCAGCCGTGTTTACTGTGTTTACGCTACGCTGCTTCTACGATATTGAAGACCATACTACGACGCTACACAGACCTAAATGACTGTACCGCGATGTCGCTACGGTGGTGCTGATCATATTACGATTGCATAACGCTTCTAGTACGATTTTGGCGATGATGTATATATATATCTTGCAACCCCAGATTTTTGTAGTACGAATTTAGCAATGATACATATCTTGCGACCGCAGTTTTTTTGGCGGCCTTTACCACATGGTTTACGGACATTTTCAGTTGTAACTGTAACAAGATGTGAAAATGCTCAGTTGCAAATTATCATCAAGTATAGTGCCACCCTTTAAAAGTAGTTTATAGATGATGATTGGTCAAATATCAGGGCTATAAGAACAAACTCATTTCTGCTAAGTCGTGATATGATCGGCGCAAGGTCAATGTAGGTCTTCGTAGGATCTTCAGAAACGTAAAGAGACCTTAGTGAGAACGTAGTACGAACGTAGAGGGAGCGTTGTATGAGCGTACTTGGTAAGTTCCTACGCTTTTACTACGATTGCGAAGATCTTTCTACGATGCTTCCGCGCTGCTTGTTCGATTACGGCGTTACTACTACGCTTTTTTTCGACTTAACCCCGATTCTTGTTGGCCACGATCCCGGTACGCTTGTTTTGAACATGTTCAAAATAAGCGTGGTGAGAGCGTAGAGCTCGTCGATCATGAAGGCCCTACTGCGATCATACTACGCTTATGACGACTCCACGACGTTTCTCCCTCAATTTGTCACGATCGACCACTCTTTTGGCCATGCTTTGATAGTAGTAGAAGCGGCGTCAATGTGTGAACGGGGGCTTAAACCGATAGCCAGAAAACTGTATAAAATACATGTTAACGTTGTAAATGAAATAATTATTATATTACTGGCATATTTTTATCATTTTTATACATGGAATGCAAATAGAGCAAGTCATTTTATATTTATGCACAGGTAGATGTTATTGCGCCGTGTAATTAGGTCAGGTATTGACCTCTGACCTCAGATAAACTTCATACAGGTTTAAGATATTTGTTCTCCGTTTGTTTATATAATAGAGAGATACATAGGGAAGGAAATGTTAGAAAAATGTTAAATTAATCACTTTTCCAAATACATCGAGTGTTTCTGTCGGATCGTGACATGCAGTGTCAAGTTTGTTTGTTTGTTTGGATTATTTTTGTTTTGTATTTTTTTTTTGTTGTGTTTTCAAAAAAAGTACTTTTGTTTAATAATAATGTTTTGGAGATATTTGCAATAAATTCAGCATTGGTGTCAATTTCCACAAATATGATATCTGTTGTTTAAAAGCCTTTTACAAAATGATTTCCGCAACATAAAATCGGCGACAAGGATGTTTTCCGATGAGGCAAACTATTTATAATCATACAAGCTTAATCTTTACACCGAAAGCTTGATTTTTAAAGAGATTTGAGAAAAGGAACTTAACGTTCATTTATTATTGTTTTTATTTTTTGAAAATGACAATGTCAAAGTATGTTGAATGTAAGTACAATTTTTTTTATTCCTGGCATTTGACAAATATTGCGCTAGCCTCTGATTTTACATTTTCAATTTTACATAAAAAGAAATTACTTTGGATGAAACTGAATAGTAAGATGCCGCCGAACCTTTCGAAAAACAAACATTTGTTCATTTATTATTGATTACAGCCCTTTTGGACTAATTCTCATATCCTTTTAGCGCTACAATTTATCAAAATGCTACAAACAAAACAACAAATTACATTTAATCATTGCACGTTCATTTAGTACGCAAAGAAAGGTAGACTTTGTTTTCAAGACACATTGAATTTTTTCAGCATTGGTTGCCGTATTGACGCTGTTTTATGACTGTTCTACATACAATATTGATAGGTAGGTGATATCAATACACAGAATTAAGGCAAAATGCAAAATGCCAAAAATGTTTTGTTGCTTGCACATTGCTGTATAATTGACAAATCACTAAAGTAATCAAATAGAAGGCAATGAAGTTCAAATTTGTACTGCAAAAATGCTTTAAACACATACAAGTATTTTAACTATAAAAACTTTTTTTTTAATTTTGAGAAAACACAATAAGAGTTTTGCATAGGCAATACATTTCCCCTACAGAGATCCCCTTGTCTCTTTTGGGTGTCATTTCATAATTATTAATTTTGTTTGTATTCTAGTCTCTCACTAGTTGATTTCTAAAAAGGAACTCAAATAATTTCTTAATAACCTGGTTTGTATCCGGAAATACCCCCTTGACAACTAGCTGAATCATTTGTATCCATACACTCCCCTAATTTCCAGTCCTTGAAATTTCAAATTAAATAAATGTACCTTTAATTTCAAACGGTAGCTCGATTTTACCTCGTGAAAACAAACATCATGGCTGCTAGATCTGTATATCAGTTATTACCTTCCCTTGTTTCATATCACTTTCTTTACTAGGGATGTATTATTGAGCGGTAAATTTGAACTCATTAAAAGCAACACAATTTTACACCCACAGTTGTTTAATTATTTCAAAATTAAATTATAAGAAATGACTCTAATTCTTGGCCAAATAATGTTCGATTATTACCTGGTTTGGGTCAATTTACGCTTTTTTATAATCCGCTTCGCGGATTATAAAGCGTAAACTGACCCAAACAAGGTTATAATCGAATAATTTTGCCAAGAATTAGAGTCATTCTTTAAATATCCTGTACATGAAAAGTGCATCCAAAAGAAGAACATTTCGATAATAACTTGTTTATGAATAAAATGCCTTGTAATTAAGTAGAACAACCTCATAAAGAACAGCGCGTTTGAATGCGATAAGACATACATGTATTCTTCAATCAGAACAGCTCATTTTACATTAGTACATTTGTAAATTTTACATGTCAAAAACATTTTTTTGAAATAAATCAAAGTTGATCTAGATATTTTGTTATTGAAATTTGATTATATCAACTCTCTAAAGTCAGCGTGTTAGAAAAGTGCAACTGACAAATACAACAATAGTCCACAAATGTTCTGTCATCAACTTTGTTCTGTCATTCTTATTTCTTCATAAGCATTTTTCACTTTGATATAATAGTCATGCAGGTTCCAATATGTATTCATACATCACGCATTCTTTCTAGAGAATGTCCCTCCTAAAAGCGTCTTTGTATGATGAGTAAATCTTAAGGTATTCTGGTTCTTATTTCACAAAACAAAAAAAAATTGCTACAATGCATCTGTTTATCAAGCCATTTTTATTGTCTTTATTGTCTTAGTATACTGTTTTGTGTGCGAATATGTTTCCACCCGACTAGGGAATAACTGATAATACAATGGACATTGTGTGCTTGCGAATCTCTGATATGCGAAAAGTCCCAGAATTGATCTCCCCATTGCAGCTTAAGTGACCTACAACATGGATTAATATAACTTCTCGCCTTTTACTTTTTGTGTCCGGAATGATACATGTAGTAAACGAAAGTATACATAATGATGATTTGCTTATATGTGTTACTTATGAAAGAGCAAGAACCATCTTATGCATAAGATGGCCCCGTACTTATATCAATTAATTAACTATTACCTTCTTTCAAATGTCATATATCAAAATAAAGTACACACTTGGTGCTTTCATTTCCTATAATAAATTTTTGTTTTGAAAAACCAGATATTGGAAAACAGGTTTGAGATATTGCAATATTCTTGAGATTTGCAGAGAACAAGCAAGAAGGCAGTGACTTTTTTTAAAATTCAATACTTGGTGTGTATAAATCTGCAACTAAGTTTTAAAATTCAATACTTGGTGTATATAAATCTGCAACTAATTTTGCTGTACTACATGTATCTGAACTGGATAGATTACCCCTACACTAAGCCATTATACTTCCAATGATAAATTTAGATATGGTCTTGAATATTTAGGTCTGACTTTTACTATATAAGATGGATTTGTAATTCCAAATCACCATTTGAGAAAATTCTTCCTGCTATAGTTTTATTACATTTCTCATAACTGATTTGGATTGTATTTGTGATTTAACTACAATTAAATTACATATATTAAGAAACACTGTCCACTTTGTTCATGAACTGATGGTGACGACGTAATCGTTTGATGATTTTTCATCACGTTATGTAAACACTAAATCTCCAATTTAGTATTTCCAAAAACGCAATTGCATTTTTCCCATTGGATGTGTTATTCATTTTTCTAAAATTTTTCTTGAATGTGTTTTTCACCTAAAAACATTATATACTGAAAGTACAAGTTCCATGATACCTTTGTCTCAGATAAGGATGAAATCTGTAAGGAAACTATCAATCTAAAGGTCCTTTTACAATTAGCGTACGAGCAGAAGCGGCAAATATTCGTGCGAACGAAAAACGATATGGATCGTTACATGTGTAACTGTGGCTGAAATAATCGCATATGAAAAAGTATTCGTAAGAAATTCGCACGATCTAAAGCAAACGTTGTGCATTAGATCTTACGATATTTTTTGCTTCTATATGCAACTATTGTACAATGAAAGCATAAGATAATGCAAAAGGATCGCGCAAGTGGTCAGGTGATCGGACGATTGAACGTACACAAATGAGATTGGACGTAAGGCGCACGTGCAATCATGCGTTTCATGGTACGAATGATCGTGCGAGTAAGAAATGAAATATTTATATACTACCAGTTTCCGACCCCTAAAGCCAAGGTAAATCGTAGAAAGAAGGCCCAGGAAAAGGAGGAGCAGGCCCAGGACCTGCCACAGCAGCCATAATCCACCTGAGCTTATCGACGAGGGGGAAGAGCCACCAGGCCAGCCAGTTGTGCCTTTAGAACCTGATGGGTACAGTGAGGATGAAGACTAGGAAAATCCTTGCAAACAGAAATTCTTAAACCTGACTCCAGAGCAGGAACACGAGCTGGCCCGACTTTTACCAAGAAAACCCATGCTTCTATGATAAAAGTCGGAGTCACTTAAAAAGCTTCAAGAAAAAAAGATTGCCTAATTCAGGAAAATGCAGCAGCTATGAATTTGACTTGTGCGTAAATCAAAATAATATTATAGAACATTTTAATTGATTTATTTTGATATAGTTTACTGCTGAATATTTTAATTCTTAATGTTAACCAATTCTGGCATTTGTTTCTTTTCAGTAGTAGACATCCGGCTCTGGTATAGTTCCCAGTAGACCATCCTGAGCAAGGTCCAGAAAAAGAAGAGTGGCCAGAAAAGATGCAACCTCACAACCAGGCAGAAGTCGGTGGAAAGAAACTTAGGCTTCCTGAGAAGGTACAGTGCACCGTCCACATGGATCCCAGCTCGGACATGAACCAGCTGACGAAGAGGACGAAGATAGTGAGCCCTCCAGGCACCCACCAGGAAGAAGCAGAGAAAGAAGAAGGACTTGGTTACAGCAATTATTGACCTGCTGGAGAAGACTGACTGGCAGACGGTTGACCTGACTGCAAAGGTCGACGCAGCAATGAGCCACAGAAGCAACGAGAAGCAAGCCTAGGTGAACTGGATGTTGCAAGCCCTCCAACCCTTTCCTCGACATCTCTCGGGACTTCACGAAAGAGGCGTTCGCCCTCGTTAGCAAGTACCAGGACAGGGCGGAGAATGAGCAGCAGGGCACTTTGCACTGCAGTCCCTGCAACAACCATGCAGACCAGCAAACCCCCAGATGGTTCCGGGCAAACCAGCGTCAGTGCCCGCCCAATGGCCTCAAGACCTCACACAGATGGAGCCCCAGCCCAAGATGTACAACCAGATGTATCCCCAGTTTTCAGATGTTTTAGTCGCCGCCGCCCGTAACCTGAATGAGTGATAAGTGAAGTCTAAGCAGCAGCAGAAGATTCCAATTTTGTATATGAATGTAACATTATGAAAGAAGTTCAAAATTTTTCTGCACAAAGATGTAACTAATCAAAAATAAAAGTTACATAAAACATTTTTTAAATAATTTAATTTTTGTTGTAATTCACTTTTTGATTGGCTGCAAAATTAGCTCATACTGTATAATCTGGGTTGCCTGCGTCACTATCTATATTGTTCCATTAAATCAAAAACATATTTTATTGATGTACAAATTTACATCTTTAATTGAAGAAATCGATATATATATACATAATCAATATCACAGTTTCTATTATATCATGCTGCCAAAACAATCTCCCAACGTTGCTGTTGTAGAAATGTTTCAGGTAGGTTCGGATTCTCTTGCCATCTCGATTTGGCAAGTAAACTCTGCCAACTGCTTCCACATCTCGTAGAACTCGGTCGTTTCTTTATGCTCCGGGGATGTGGTTTCCAGCTTCGATTTCATCTTCCTGATCAAGGTCGTTGTTCTGCAAGCCAGGATGGCAGAGTCTCATCGCGTTGTGCAGGCATATGGAAGCCATGATGATGATCTTGACCCGGTCTGGATCCTCCTGCATCATGCCCAGCAGCATCTCCAGCGGTGTGCAAGGATGCCATAGGTGTTCTCTACCATAAGACGAGCCCTGGACAGACCAAAGTTGAAGATGTTTTCTTCGTTAGTCATTTTTGGAGTAGGGCTTCATCATCCCGGACCTGAGGGGAAATGCGTCGTCTCCTACCAAAAAGTACGGGATGTGTCTGTCATTATGTGGCAGGGGCTCTTGATCTCGCAGGCCAAGTGTATCATTTTCCAGTCCATTTCTCAGTGGGCAAAGGTTGAAGATCTGGGCGTCTGATGAGAAGCCTGAAATACCAACGTCGGCAAAGAAAAACTTGTAATCGGCGTCGACTAAGGCCAGGAAGATGATGTTGAAAAACCCTTTGTAGTTGAAGTAGAGGGTACCAGACCGATGTCGGATTCTTATGGCGACATGTTTTCCGTCCAGGGCTCCGCATGTGTGGTGGAAATTCCATCTCTCGCCATATTTTTGTGCCACTTTTCGCCACTCATTTGGGTTAGTTGGAAAGGCAAACACTTAGTCTTCATACTCGCCAATGATGGTTTGACACACCTCTGGGATGAACAATTATGTAGTGTTGTGGGTTACAAGGAAGAAATACTAGAGGTTCTTGTAGCTGTTTCCTGTCACTATACATGTATACCTGATGGTGATAGACAGCTTTAGCCCAGGTTCTAGTGGCCGTCTGTAACGTTCACTTTTCTTCATTCTTGGAGTAATGCGCCGCTGCAGTAGCTCGTAAAACATGACTGATGGCTTTTTCATGTAGTTCAAAAAATCCCCCTGGCATTGTCTTTCTATCTTCGTCATCAATGTTTCAAACTGGTCAATAACATGCGCCTCTCAATCCATGGCTTGACCCTCCAACGCAATCTATGTCTTTCATGTCTTTGTCTACGGCGAAAAAGTTACGCCTGCACGACCATTTTTCTTTGATGGAGTACTTGGAGTTGTATTCGGAGATTCAGTATATCAAGCAGACGGCGAGGAGGTATTGGTGAAGCTGCTAACATGATCAATTGTGGTCTGAAACAGAGATGCTTATACAGGGTTTACATATACTACTGGCAAAGCATGGGAAATGGAAGCTGATAAATCGCGTATAATAATACGTTGCAAGATGACATGAGATACGTTGAGCAACAAGTCTGAATACAATCAACTCAATTTCAACTGCATGACAAAGAGTTGTTTTGAAGGAGATGAACATTTTCAAACATTTTAAATTTTTAATATAATACGTTACATGTATTTTATGAATCTCATGAGAAAGGCGTTTATGTTTATTGTCCAATTTTGAAAAAAAAAACCAGTAAAATTAACAGTTAAAATAAAAGTGAGAGTATAGGTTAAGATAGAAGAAAAACGCTAAGAAAATTCATTTTCTCTTTTTCCCCTGTTTCCTCTGACATTTACTAAGAAAAAATGATATTCTTTTCCGGTATGAGAACCAGTCAAGAGATATGTACACTTAACATATATATACATGTACATCCATTTGTCGATGAATTGTTTTCCCAAAGAAAGTCTGTTTATACCATATCCATACTTTGAACCCTTAAAAAACTATTGGACTAAATATTATTCCTTGAGAAATTAATTAGAACGTACATGTACAATATATATTATTGATACATGTAACGTATCGTAACAAAATGAAAACAGCAAATCTTCATAAAACATACAAAATAGAATCGCTATTTATGTATATTCTTTACTTTTCAGTATGGTTTGTCTAAACAGTCCATTAAATTTTGCAATGGGTATAAAAGCGTGCTCATTTACATTAGCAGATGCAAAAAGGTGGCTTGAATCAGGTATTGTATTGTGTTTTTCTTTTATATTGTGATAAGAGTGATAAAGAAAGGATATTCATCTCATTTAATTGTGTCATTGTTCTTTCATATGACAAACAATTTTAGCAAACTTGAGCCGAAGGATCAAGTGATCTTTTCTGATAAAAAGTTGTCCGTTGTCTGTCGTTGCCTCTTTAAAAGAACTACTGGGCCTATTTCAATCAAACTTGGAACAGAGTATTCTTGGATAAAGGGGATTTTTTTCAAGTATAACACCCAGAGGAAAGTTTGGGCAACAATGGATGATCAAAGTTTTACAAAGGAATATACGAGGGTTGTCCGGAAAGTTCGTGGACAACATTGATAATACTTACAAACATTGATAGAATATAGGAAACTATTATTTTCATTAAATTCATGTTTCATTTTATTAACATGCAAGTTTTCAACAAAAACAGAGCACAAATAGTTATATTTTTATCAAATTAAAATTGACACACTCATACCCGTAGCACTAGTACTAAAATGAAATTCTTGACGTCATCCGACGTCAAAAGCATAATACGAGTACATGTAACTTTTCTTAATATAGTCACCGTTTAACTCAATAAATTTCTTATGTCGCTTTAATCAGTCATTAATATGTGCACAAAATGTTCAAGTTTCATACGTAAAATAATATTTAACAATCCCTGTCTCATATACTGCAATCATTCGACCTCTGTCCGCGTAAAAACTATTTTATTTACGGAAATACAGTAAAGTCACGTTATGAAGTTCATTTTTTACAGCGCTGCAGTCTCGGAATTATGGTTTTTCTTCACGCATGTCATCCTGTAAACTGTTTTACTTCCGTCCGAAAATATAATATGCCACTTATATAATAATGTACGGCTTCTTTTACTATGTTTTCCCGATTGTTTATAAAATGTATTGGTCTTTGTTGTTGTTTTATCCGATATCTACGCAGAATTTTATCACTGCTCACAACTCCACCTTTTCCGAAAACGTCCCTTTTTTTAACAATTCCGATCCGTCCTAATATGTTCTAACTTTGATTGCTCAGCCAATTTACAACTTTGAATTTTCAAATTTTGCAGGTTTGAAGTGATAACTTCTGTCAACCTCATAATGTAAAAGTCATCCAGATTTCTGCAGAATTTTATAAAATGCAAATGAAATTTATAACGTGATAAATAATTTTTTTATCGAAATTTTGCGGTGCTCCGGGTCTCCATACCAAGTCTGATTATGAAGTCATAATTGTAATTAAACATTTGAAATTGAATCCGATTTTACATTTTTCAGTTCACATTTAGTAAAGAATTAGAAATATGCTAATAATAAATATCAATGACGCAACATTTATTTAATTCTTAGCCTGTCCACGAACTTTACGGACAACCCTCGTATAAGAAAAATATTCAAAAATGTTGTTCTCAAGAACAGCAAGGTTATGATCGGTCTGTTTATGTGAAAGCATTCTCAGGTAATGTAGATTCAAGTTCTTCAAATCATAACCACCGAGATTATGTTGGGACCACAGTGGACGATCAAAGTTTTATGTAAGAATATAAAAGGAAATGTTTCAAATCTTCTTATGAAGAACAACAAAGCAACAATCTGTCATATTTATGTGACAGCATCATCATTTGGTTAAGGTTTATTTTTGTTCAATTCACGACCCTTGGGGGTATGGTGAGGCCACAATGGACGATCAAAATGTTATATGTAAACATGTAGAAAAGTCTCGAAAATCTTCTCAAGAAAACATCGAAGCATCAATCGGTCATATTTATGTGAAAGCTTCCTCTGATAGTGTAGATTCAAGTTTGTTCAAAACATGACCCCCAGGGGTAGGTAGTCAAAATAAAGTAAGCCTCCTAAGTTAGTGTAGACTTAAATTTGTTCAAATCGTATTCTCTTTTAAGGGTATATCGGGACTAATTATCCATTTAAGCTTTTCAACACTGAGCTGAATTTTGCTTCTTTTATAAACCACAGTGCTCTGGTAAGTGATGTGGGCCGGCCGATGCCCCTTGTCGATATGGATATTCCTGTTCCATATCAACACAAAAAATATAATCTTTCAAATTCAAGTATTTTGGGACATATACTTTCCCACGTGTATATTCAGATAAAATAATCTTGGAAAACTCAAAATAAATAAACATTTTCTTGAAATACCATATGGAACCGAAATTCGTATTGAGAAATATACATCAACAAAATTAATTCGTTTTCATTTCTACTGTTTCTCTTTTTTATATTATATTTAGACGAGAGTTACTGTGATCAGAAATGTAGAGTAAAAATTACAAACCTCATGGAAGGAGAATCCTACATATATCACCTCACTTATATTGATCTTAGTTTCAATGGATTTAGACAGGATATTACATGTAATATACCTAATTACACTAGAAGATGCATCAGTTATTATGGAACCCATCATTGGAGTAGGACTCTGGAAATTACATGCAAAACGGAAGGAAAGAGTGGTGAGTTCCTTGTGATGTATTCTACAGTGTTGAATTAAGTTGTGTTGTTTTCATTGCATTTTTATATACCTTGGAAGAAAATTTGTCGCACTGGTGCATAATATTTCAGACTCTGAGATAAAGTATGTGGTCATTAAAAAAAATAGTTCGATGCGTGTAGAGTTTGCAAGATTTTAGGCGCTATACGCGAATATAGGCGGAATATCAAGAGATTTTTTTTTATGCCAGTACAAGTTTGCATTGATTATGTTAAGTTTTAGTATATGTGTTTTATTTCAGAAAAAATAACATAAAAACCCGTGGTTGTAAATTGAGAATTAAGTCAATTCTGGCATAGAAATACGAGTGGTGAGCAAAAAGTTTGCGAATTAATTGAATAACTTCAAAATAAGTAATGATATAAAGAGAGTCAGTGTTGAAAACATTTCAAAGAAGTCCTCTTCGGTTTAAATGCGCATCCTTAAACCATTCTGCCAATGCGCGGTCACGTAACTTGCTCTGTAGCGTTATGTCAAAGAAGCATAAAGATTTTTGCGAATCTTCCATTTCTTACTATGCAAGTTTTTAAAAAAAAAAACAAAACCAGTCTATTTGTCAGATATTTCCATATCTCGGTAAATAGTTTGGGTGGATAATATGATATGGTAAAGGCTGCATTTCATTTCCGGAATTTTTGGTTTTGTTTTGACAATATTTCATTGTTTAACACAAAAGGATCAGAAACAAGTTCTTACAACTTACAAGTTCTTCTCCTGGTGTTAGTAAAGTTGATACAGTTAGTACAGTTGTTATAATAATAACATAATAAAGTATATAATATTGACAGATAACATAAATAAATTGAAATGTTAATTAAATCTTCCAGATTCATTGATAAATCTATGAACTGCTGAAAATATAAGACAGTTCATATCATAAGATAGAGTGTCATTACCCCATAACAACAGATGTGTGTCTATTAGAATCGATTCGTCTAGTTTGAAAAGTTTGTCAAAAAGATTATTTCTTGCTCTTACATATCTTTTACAAACAAAGAAAAAAATGATATACATCCTCATTCTGACCACAAATACATTTAGGAGATTCAATAATATTCCTTCTATAAAGATCATAATTTAGTAAACAGTTGTGTCTTAATTAAGTGTGTATAATATTGATAATACGCTAACCAAACGTTTTTAGTAATTATCAACTTTCCATTTCCGACATTTTTAAATTTTCATTTCCGACATTTTTTTTGTTTTCATTTCCAACATTTTTCAAATACATATGTAGTCCTTAGAGTAACAAATTTGATAACTTTACTTGCGAAAAATTTAAAGAAATAAATCATAAATAAATCATAGAAATTCAATTTTGTAAATCCGTCAGTGTCTTGGACAAGAATTTTAGTGCTGTAACTGACATTTAAGAACTATATGCGGTATATTGCATATATTTGCCCCCACAAAAGTCAAATTTTGAAAACTTTCGAAATGTGCTGAATTCAATAAATTGTATGAGAAATATAAATTAACAGAAAATAATTTAATTTTGATTATATTCTCGTCTCTCATTGGTTGATTTCCAAAAAGGAACACAAGAATAAAACATAATAACCTGGTTTGGTATGGGGACACGCCCCCCTAACAACCAGCTGCCGGAACTACTTTTCTGGTTAATATCTACTGGAATATTTGAAAGTGTTGATTTAAAGGAAATCAAATAAAAAATTAAAATCCTGCAAAAAAATAAAATGTTTTTCTTTTAATGTGTTTAAAATTTTAATTAAATTTTGTACATATTTATAATAAACATGGGAGTATTTTTTTGGAAGTGATTATTCTTATCGTCTGCTAATGTAAACAAAGAAAATGGATGCAGATTTTAACTTAGGAAATGATTTTGACCAGCACCTGTCTAATTCAAATGACCCTCCACCAGAAAATGATATAGAAATTCTTCAATCACTATTTACTGAGGAAATGCAAGTGGAGGAGGTTAATAAGATTGTTCTGCATGATGCATTTGCATCAGTGTCCAGTGTCAGTGCAGAAAAAGAATTACAGAGAGCATTGGCAGAAGAAAAATCAGAAAATTTCTGTGTACCGCAAAATCCTGTGAAAAAAAGGTTCAAAACTCTTTCCGACATTGAACTGCAAGATTTGATGGAAAAGAGACATTCATTATCTACTTTAAAAGCAACTAAGTGGGGTGTGAGGACTTTTCAAGGTAGAATATACAGGCCTATATTGGGCTATGATATTGTTGAATTAATTCTACAAAAATATATTTTTTAAAAATCTAAATGAAAATTCACACATGATTGAAAAAAAATTTAATGTTAATAATAATAATAAAAACAACAAACAGTAAATATGGTAGATCTAGACCCCAATCAGGAATTGCACCTGAATCTCTCATACATAAGTATGAGTGCTTTACTAATTAAGCTATTAGGGTATCATAAACAGATTATCATTACCATGATTACTGATTGTTTAATTTCATTTCCTTAGTTTTTATTCCCCTAAACCACTTTTTGTTTTAACAGAATGGTCTCTGGAAACCTATGGGGTAATGACAGATTTTGAAAAAAAAAATCTAGAAGAACTCGCTTTAAAACTTGGCAAGTTCTATGTCTGAAAAATTGAAGGAACAAGCTACAGAGTACCACAAAAGTTCCTTCAGGTCTATTCGATCTGCCCTAAATCGACACATTCAAAACATTGGAAGGGACTTCGATATTGTGCGTGATCGCCCATTTCAAACCTGCAATAGCATTTTGGATGGTAAATTGAAAAAAAAATGTTCAAGATGGTTTGGCTCGTCCTACAAAGCATAAAAAATTATTCCTAAAGCTGACCTAGAAAAAATTTCAACATACCTCTTTGAATCTTTTAATCCTGTGTCTTTGCGATTCAGAATATGGTTCATTTTGTCCATGCAGTTTGTTAGCCGTGGCCTTGAATTCCATGAACAGTTGAAAATAAATTCACTCCTCTTCTCCACTGATGAAAATGGCTGCGAATATGTAACTCTTTCTCATGCGACAAAAGAAGAAAACTGGCAGGGTGGCATCGATGCAAATGAAAATTCAAAAGAAATAAGAATGTATTCAATTCCTTCAGCAGGTGATAAATGCCCAGTCAAATCTCTCAGGCTCTTCATGTCCAAAATTCAGTCTGACGCCTCCAGTTTATTTAATCGATGTTCAAAATCTGCACTCAAAGATCCTAACAATGAAGACATTTGGTACTCAAACATCCCTCTGAAACACTATCAATTCACACGTTTTATGTCCGAAATTGCAAAGAATGCTCACTGTAGTAAATCTTACACTGCTCACTGTCTTCGAGCCACCGCCATACAGGGTATGAGCGACGCAGGTTTCGAGATCCGCCATATCATGCATATGAGTGGACACAAAAAGTTTTCGTTTTTGAAAAACGAGGCATCTGTCCGGAGCTATAGCCGCGACTGTTCTACAACACAAAAAAAGTCCATGAGCGATGCTCTTTGCAGTATAATGAATCCTGCACTAGAAGTCCACAATGCTGAACTGAATCGTGTAGACTTACCGTTCGCAGCCGGTGTACCAGTGAAAACTGTCGCTAGTGCTCAGTGTCGCTCTGAAAAAAGCGGTAGCCGTGCAATTCGACACTCGTATAATTAGACCCAGAGAAAGTTGTATTCGCCTCATATAGACGCAATTAGTGTTTAAAATGAAGTAAAATCGAAGTAATAAAGTTCAAGACTGTTAAAGAATTCTGTTTTTTTTTTAATATTTTCAGCAGAAAAATAAGTGTTTGACATTCGACGCTCATGCATCGCGATCGGCATCTGATCTGGGCTTTCATGTGATACTTCATCTCTAAAATTACATAAGAAGAAGTGCAATATATGACTAATTTAATTAGATATTTATTAATTGACTGAAAAAAACTATTTGGGAAAAGAAAGCGACAGCAGAAGTGTACTATAAACTGTTTAATGTTTTTAAACATCGAGATCGGCATCCAACTTAATCAGCTGTTTGCACTCGAGAGAACAAATTTTAGTAAACTCGCAATCAAAACCGATCTATTGTAAGTAAGACAGTATTTTAAACAAGATAAAATAAAAATAATTATCGTTTGTTTTGCCGATAAATGTAATGTTAGACACAAGTAAGGTTAAATTATGGTCTCGCCACTTGCAACCAGTATAAAATACTTCAAATAAAGTTGTGACGCGAATTTCCTCTATTTATTGTGGTTTTAATGTGTCTATAATGCTGGAAAGTTTTTTTTTCTTGTACACAAAGACTAATGTGGATTTTCCCTATGAATGTTTAGGTGTTAACATTCTCTGTCATAAATTAAAAACTGAGCAGTTTTCAATCATTTTTCATCATATACATCTGTAGTTTTTGGTTAGATGAGTTCTGTTCACATTGATTCATTATATGTTCAATGATGGTCCATGATAGGTGACATTCAGTAAATTCCGTCGATTTAAGCAAAGGGACTTAATTATGATAAAATAGTAATATCATGTATAGTGATATAGCATCTTTTTTTTTAAAGTGTGTGTGGTGGAGGGGGGCTTTCAATGAACATTTTTAATACAGTAAAACTTAAAGTTATGTCTTGAAAATAGTGGTGGAGCAAGCCCCCGGCCCCCGGTTGCTATGTGACTGATTTACTAAAAAAGAATATGACTTTGTGAAATTTTCTGATTGGTCTCTGTCAGGTCTCAAATAACCAACTGAGCTGTCCGGTCACTGGCGATCTAACTGGGCTGACTGCCACATTCCTCCCTTCTTAAAGGTCTTGGTTTAAAGATCCCAACCCAGGATCATCCCTGGCAGGCTCTCACTTTTAGTTCCAGGGTATATGGCACATTACCGAATGTGACTAAGCCCCACCACTTGCCGTACAACAAACTTTCATTGTATTTTCTATTATCTCTAAACTTGTTGATGTTTGCCGAAATCTATATTTCAGCCATGAATGAAAAGCTGTGTAAGTTTCAGACGCTAATTAGGTTACATCAACTGACTGAAAGACCAAGGTTGGCTGAGAATCTTACTATTATGACCAAATTTAAAGTTTTTGTGATGGACAGAACTACAGATTGACAGAAGTACAGATGGATGAGATTTATATTGTCCACCCCCACTTTTGCAAAGGCAGGGACAATAATATACATGTATTTGAAAGGTTTATAGAATAAGAGAACTGCACAAGAACACTTTTTTATTACACAAATAGAACTTTCAGTGATTTAATGATAGGTAGACTTGTAAATAATAAGTGATTAAAAATGAGCAAAAAATACCTTTTTTAATGTTCTTCAAAGGCCAAGATAGGCCAGTATGAGAGGTATAGTATAGAGTATGAAATGCATGTAAAGTATATTTTATTGTTAATAGTTTCATGATAATTATGATAAATAGACAGATACTAGACCAATTATTTTGATGGTCCTAGTGATACCATTTTTCTTGCTTTTGATTGATTGATTGATTGTATATTGTTTAACGTCCCTCTCGAGAATTTTTCACTCATATGGAGACGCCACCATTTGCCGGTGGAGAGCTACAAATTTTGTCCTTTACTCGGCACTTAGGGCCATTGAGCAGGGAGGGATCTTTTTCGTGCCAGCACCTACTGCGACACGGGGCCTCGGTTTATACGGTCTCATCCGAAGGACCGGCCTCCATGTCCCGCAGTGGGATTCAAGCCCGCGACGTAAGGATTGACTCCTTACTTCGCGACTCTAGAGCAGACGCTCTAACCACTGCGCCACGCGGGCGACTTCTTGCTTTTGGGCAACAATTTAAGTCTTTTGAGTCAGTTTATGGATCTTCTAAATTGCTGTGCTGTCACATGCGTGGTGCAGTGGTTAAAATTTTCTAGAGTTGCCAAGTAAGGGGTTAGTTCTTATGTTGTGGTTTCAAATCGCACTGTTGGACGTGGAGACTGCTCCTTTGGATGAGACAGCATGCATTGAGGTCTTGTGTTGCAATAGGTGTTGGGACAAAAAAGACCCCTCATAGAGAGGGGGTTATTCATAGTCAAGGTGGATTCTACAGTCAGGGGAAGTTCATAGTCAAGGTGGAGTCTACAGTCAATGTTCATGGGGTAGTTCATAGTCAAGGTGGAGTCTACAGTCAACAGGTAGTTCACAATAAAGGTGGAATTTACAGTAAAGGTTCAAGGGGTAGTTCATAGTCAAGGTGAAGTCTATGGAGTCTACAGTCAGGGGAAGTTCATAATCAAGGTGGAGTCTACAGTCAAGGTTCAAGGGGTAGTTCATAGTCAAGTTGGAGTCTACAGTCAAGGTTCAAGGGGTAGTTCATAGTCAAGGTGGAGTCTACAGTCAGCGGGTAGTTCACAATAAAGGTGGAATTTACAGTAAAGGTTCAAAGGGTAGTTCATAGTCAAGGTGAAGTCTATGGAGTCTACAGTCAGGGGAAGTTCATAATCAAGGTGGAGTCTACAGTCAAGGTTCAAGGGGTAGTTCATAGTCAAGTTGGAGTCTACAGTCAAGGTTCAAGGGGTAGTTCATAGTCAAGGTGGAGTCTACAGTCAGCGGGTAGTTCACAATAAAGGTGGAATTTACAGTAAAGGTTCAAAGGGTAGTTCATAGTCAAGGTGAAGTCTATGGAGTCTACAGTCAGGGGAAGTTCATAATCAAGGTGGAGTCTACAGTCAAGGTTCAAGGGGTAGTTCATAGTCAAGTTGGAGTCTACAGTCAAGGTTCAAGGGGTAGTTCATAGTCAAGGTGGAGTCTACAGTCAGCGTGTAGTTCACAATAAAGGTGGAATTTACAGTAAAGGTTCAAAGGGTAGTTCTTAGTCAAGGTGGAGTCTACAGTCAAGGTTCAAGGGGTAGTTCATAGTCAAGGTTGAGTCTATAGTATTGTTAGATGGTCTTTGCAGTTTAGGGATAATTCATGCTGTAGATGACGTCACTGTTTACATTCACTTTTACGGTACTAGTAAATGTCTGAAGTGATTCTTTGCTGCTGATATTATATGTGGTATCTCGTATTTTTGCGAACATTTAATTTGGTGTTTCATTTTTCATATTTTATAGTTGCTGTGCGTAACATATGGTGCTGTGCGTAACATTAAAACCTCTTGCAATTGAAGACTGGGGTACACCTGCTTTACCGGTCGCCCATTTTTCTTCTTATGCTACTAGTGTGCAAGATTCAGATGCAGCATATTTAGAAAGCGTCAATTTTTAGAGGAACACAGATTCAAAATAAAAATAATGCATTTTACTGGAATGCATTATATCTATCTAAAAATAATCTTCAGGCCGTACATGTATAGGGAATTGCTAAGTAAAATGTCAGCACAAGCTCAAAATAAAGTGTAACAGATGGGCAGAAATGCAAAATGACACAAGGGTGCATGTCCAGTCTCAACACTGCTACATTTATTTATAGTGGAAACAATGTCGAAAAAGATTCACAATTCGCCAGAATTAATATGCTTTACTAAAGAACTCGTGCTTTGAGAATAAAAATCCTACAACACGCTGCAGACGATACATCGTTCCTTTTACAAGGTATTAAATTTATACCATATTCAATAAAAATAATCGATATCAATATGGTAAGATATATATCAGGAATGCAACTCAATAAATGAAACGGAAAGAATACCGGGTATTAAATGATATGACATTAAATTATATAATACAAGTATCAATAATTCACATGCCTAGGAATACCAGTATGTTGTGTACTATGTCCCACATTATTTTTAGAATCGGTAGGAGAAAGTAGTGCAGAAAACTTACAAGTTCCCTAATTTGCAGATTTGCTTAAAAATTGTGCAGATTTACTGAACTGGGCCTCGAATCTGTTGATAAGGAATATATCTTTTCTTCCAAGAAAGCTTGGGAAATGTAATTTATCAAGATGATCAGCTGAATTATTTTGTGTATTATAACGCCAGTGTGCAAAGTCTGAAATTCCCCTAAATATGAAACTGCCATTTTGAAGAGCGACACTCAGCACTGATGCTCATAACTATTTCAAAATAATTATTTTTGACAATTTTTTCTTCTAGAATTATTATATTATACCTAAACCATCTATATCAAGTAAGACTGGCTTGAATTTTTACTGTATACCTGTTTTATAGACGATATGTAAGTCAGGTGTGAGAA
>PRKT01000231.1:42102-60541 GCA_003671525.1 Saccostrea glomerata
TTTTTTTCAACTTATATTTTGATAAATTACAGATATTTAAGGTTCGTTACTAGTCTTCAGTTCTCGGTTCATCTCCGTTCACACCTTTAATTGGTATCAAATTATCAATCGACCATGGGGAGCTGTGTTTGTTAGTTATTAACATACAGGTAATTTTTGACACCTGTCTGAGATAACGCCCACGGCGTGATTCACACCTATCAAGATGTGGCATGTTTTTTCTTCTTTTTTTAAATACAAGTATCTGTTCAATTTACCGCGATTAAATGTGTAGCCGTTTATTCTCTATAATATAGAAATTTAAAAGATCATTTAATAATTCTATACGAGGTAAAAAAAAAAATGAAAAGTTCTAAAATTCTAAAATTTTATTTGTCTTGCCTTCTTTTAAGATTAAAATAAACAAAGAAAACATAAAAAATCTACGACTTTGGATACTATTACCATGGAATTAAATTCAGTGGGACACCGCTTCGATTTGAAGCGACCGAAATCCCTAGGCATGCGCAGAAGCCAGTGCTCAGTGTCGCTCTTTTCCCTATATATTCTATTAAGAGCGACACTGAGCACTAGCGACAGTTTTCACGGTTACACCGGGAAATTAAATGTGCCAAATTCATCCGGTCATTCTGAGCACCTTCCCTCTCGCATTCAACCATCTGCCGATCTGCAAATTGAATCTTCAGTATCCATGCAAACATCCCATTTCCAGTCATCGGGTTTCATGGCCAATTCTACCTTCAATAACTGTTCCTTTCACTTCAGATAGGACTCGTCCATGTCCTTCCACGTGTAAACAACAATTTGCCTGCTGGAATCAGTTTTTTGATCCCCTCACTTACCTTGAGTACTACGATGACGATGTATTATTGTTGAATCGTTTCTAGATCCCCAATTTCCGTTGTTAGGTTGTATTATTGCGCGGCATAATTTAAACTAATAAAAATGAATGGAATTTTACACTCAGAGTTGTTTAATGATTTTAAAATTAAATTATAAGGAATGACTCCAATTCTTGGGCAAATTATTCGATTATAACCTGGTTTGGGTCAGTTTACGCTTTTTTATAATCCGCTTCGCGGATTATAAAGCGTAAACTGACCCAAACCAGGTTATAATCGAATAATTTGCCCAAGAATTAGAGTCATTCCTTAAATATTATAGTGTCAAATAAGTGTATTCACAATTTTTGTTTTATGACGTCACAAACTAGTCCGATTTTATATCCTTTTTCAGAAAGAGGACAAAATTGACAAAATTTCAACAATTTTAGCTTTAAGCGGAAGTTTGTTCAGGAACAATATAGACATAGTTCATTGATATTATCATTCTACACATTATATCAAAATATTGATCTTGAACACACATGCGCTCGGTGACTTTTACTCAAAATATCGACGAAATATGTACATTTTTCTATAATAAAAACTGAAAATATCGTCATGTTTGTGACGTTATTACGTACATATGGCGTCATTACTTATGAAAATATTCAGTGCTTTGAAGTCAGCATGTACTCCCCTGTTTAAGAACTTAATTAAATATATCTCCATCAAAGTTTAATTTGGGGGGGGGGGGGGGGGGGAGGGTTAAATATTGGTTATTACCCAATAAAGTCCTTTAGTGCACATTAAATGTGGTGAAAAAGTTTATGCCAATTGAACTCTTTTACCTAGATTTAGTGCTACATACATGTATATATGCATATAAATAGATGTTTTTTTTTTTGATTATTATTATTGTTTTTAATTAATATTTTGGTATAAATATTTTTAAAATTCTATTTTCTTTTGCCTACAAAACATTGAATTGCCGCACAGGTAAATTACAGAACTGAAAAAAAATGGAAATGAAAACAAAAAATGTCGGAAATGAAATAAATAAATATCGGAAATGCTATGCATATTTCCGGAAATGAAATGCAGAGATGGTAAATATGCCGGTGTAAAGACGAATTATGACCCCCATAGAATATTGACCGGGGGTAATTTTTCGTAAGCGAAAAATGACCCCAGGTCATTATTCGCCGTAGAATTATGACCCTTTTCCCATAGAAAGTGTAATCATCCTAAAAATTTGCATAACCCACGTGAAGAAAAATGGCCCCTGTAGGATAATGACTTCTTTGTGGATTGAAGTTCAATTTATTAGGGGACAAAAAATATAAATAAAGGGACCTATTGGCCAAAATACTCACCTGCGCTGAATATGGAATAAATTGGTGATATCTTGATCTCATGGTTTTGTACAATAATTGCTATTTTAAGGGCAATGCAATGATTCAGAATCCAGAGGAGTAAAAGATTTATCGAGCCCAAAGACCAAAACCCGAGGTGAAAATTGATTTTTTTTTTTCGATTATGGAGAATCATCGTACTGACAGAAAAATGTAGCAATATTTTATATTACCAGTTTTGTATCCCCGGTCAAAAAACAGGTGGTAATATTGTGATCAGCATGTCCGTCTGTCTATTACGCTTTGAGTTACGCCTGATCGTCTATCCGCATCTGCTCTTATACATGTACCGCTGAATAAAATGTAATGAAACTTTCCAATAAAAAGTCTTTGTTTAAATTTTAAGTTTAAATCTTGTTTTATTCAACCCTTTTACTTTTTCTGTGTATAATTTTGCAGAGTGTTTAGTATGCAAATCAGAACATTTAATTTAATTTTTGTACATGTAACGTTTTCTTCATTCTGAAGCAAAATATGATAATTAATTTAGAACCATTTCTTTTCATTATACATGTATATACTTCACACATGTACCCGTAAAGTAACTTAATAACAACCCATAGACCGTCAAAACTAGAGGCACTGCGAGCTATGAGCTCAATAGATGATAACCACCACCCCAACCCTACAACTCATATGATTAAAATAACAAAAATTATGTTTTGCTTTTTGACACCCGAAATTAGTGTCAGATCACAAAATGTTTGTTGTGTTAGAATGCCCAAATTGGGAATAGAGGCGTTATTTTTGTCAATGGAATACCGTTAAAGTGGAAATTTAACTAATACGCAAATTTAGCGATTTGTTCTTAAAACTTGGTATTTTTTAGCGAGATGTAAATTAAGCGATTTTAAAAAGCTCATTACAAAAGCTATTACAAAGAAAACGTTATTAATATTAAGCGATATTCAATTTCAGCGATCTTGGCACCCTCGCTAATAATGCCAAAATTAATTTCCCGCTAAATATTTTGCTTACACGGTACTTTTTTTATTGATAACAAACATAAGAGTCATGAATGAAACATATGGAGATAATTATAACGAACAGTATTCAAGATCAAAGGTCCTTTAAACACTATAAAATAGGAGCAGAGCAAAAGATCATTGATTGGATCAGGTAGCATGGATGAGTGAGCATCACTTGCCGACTGGTCACGCCCTCCATATGCTCCTTCAAGATCGGGAAATAATGGAAAAATCCGTCGTCAATTCCATGTATAAATAGTGGATTATTAATTAGGGTTGTTAAGTAAATAATGTCCTGAACTGTATGATATACAATACAGATATCATATGACATTAAGCTTATCTTCCTCTCATTATTGAATCTTTCTTGAATTTAAACTCTACAGTTTATTTGATCACTTTTTATCATATAAATTCATTGTAAGAGGCTGGAAAACAAGGGTTATTCGAAACACTGCATTAAAAATGAATTGTAAAGAATCAGTAAACATGAATGGTAAAGAATCGGTAAACTAGCGTGATATTAAACACTTCATTAAAGCTGCAGTAAAACTTTTTAAGAATCCGAAAGAAATATTCACTGAAATATGTAAAATTTACGGTTCCCAATGACTGATTTTTAGACAAATAAGCGGGTGGATTTAAATGATAACAAATCATATCATGGGTATCACAAATAATTACCGTCGTTGCCAACAAAAAATTATAACAACCAATGCAATGTTTGCCAAATTTCAACAAATAATCACTGATGATATGTGATTGACTCTAGGACACATAACAAATTTGATAGAGATCATTTCGGGAGACGTTCACACGTTTTAAAGAAACGTTCAGCAGTAAAAAAAATTATTACTCAAAGGTCATTCAATGTTTTGAAAAATGAGCAAAAACAACAGCGTGTAAGAATATCTAAACAATTATTTTATTTTTTATTTTAAAATATCAGTAAAGTTATCCACGTTTGTTTGATATACAAATAGATTATTAAACTTAAATCTATTGCTTTAAACCATCCAAACAAAGTTAACAATAAAATATACTTGACAAAAACAGCAAATTTCTGAGAAGAGCAAAGAATTGCAACAGCACAAAGACAGATTTACGGTATATGCAATTTCCTTAAATATTAGTGATCTTGTTGTTCAAATACGTTTTCGGGGAAGGCAGTTCATTTTCTGGAGGAGATAGAAAGCAAATTTTTTTGTCAAAAAAAAGAAAAAGCAAAAAACAAACGAAAAGTTCATGAGAGGAAGGAACCAGAATCAGGAATACACTACAATGAATTTCTTCATGACCAAACCCGACGCCCTAAAGAGTAAAGGAGTGTTTTGGATAAACAGAAAGATAATGTTCCTCAAATTAACAATATTCGCCATCTCCTTCGCCTTTTGACTTATTTCATTATCCAAGCTTGAAAAGAACATCTTTCAGAAGGAAGAAACAAATCTAAGAAATCATAGGATCTGCCATATTCCAGTATACTAGAGGTTAAACCCAACAAAATCATTTTAAAGCGTCTGTTGCTTCTTTCTGAGCACCGAGGACATCATACATTGAACAGCCATGATCGTAGTATGAAAAACGTCGGTCATCATTTGACTCAATGATGAAGTGTATTTGCTGACAAGGTCAATGTATCGACCATAGAACTTACGAAATTATGACTTTAATTGAGACTGCTAATATTCTTGTTTTATCAACCTGTTTGTCAACAATTAACCTCCTTTTAGAAATTGTGCAAACGTAGAGCATACTCTTGCGTATCGAATCAACATAAGCTCCATAAGCATGTGATGAAGTATATTGCTGCGTAAGGAAGGGAAGTTGACTAGTTTACAAAAGTTAGTCATCACGTTTATCATGAAGCTTTGTTGAAACCATTTAAGTATATTTCGAGTAAATTATCTAAATATGAAATAGATGTATCAGCTTCTTTTTCCTCAAGCTCACCAAGATACATCGTATCGACATACATGTAAGAATGGACATTACATATGTTAGTTGACAATACGTCATCGATACATCTTAATGTCGAGTTTAAGGCCAGAACATGTGTTTTTTTCTTCTTATCTTGAATAATATTTTGCACAGATTCTCCTTCATATGAATACAAAAATAGGTATCGTAATAACGGGGATCAATTTGTACTATGGGCATTCCAAAAGATTGTTGGAAGACCTGGTCACCAAAAACATCATAGATATTGTCAGTTAGAAACTTATGGTAACAACCAAGCTCCGTGAGAACCTACTGCGACACGGTTTATACGGCCTCGTCCGAAAAGATCGGTATCCACGTCCCCTTTTGTATTCGAACTATGGGTCATCCATAGTTGTTCTTGCGAAAATGAACAGTCTTCTTATTTGCAAGATATTATAATGATTATAACAAAAATCTTTAATATAATAAAATGTGTATTGGTTTAGATTGTACCAAAGCATAGTATAAATATTTCTTTCTTTTATAATTAGACCTCCCAAAGGATTTCTGTACATTAACTAAGGAATGTGAAGAGGAATCCAAGACGTGTTTATTGACGGGAAATATCGGCATCTGTGTATGTAGACCTGGGTATATAGGATTAGGAAGCAAATGTTTGAAGGGTAAATAATGAAAGACACAAGGCATTCATTCAATTGTATGCATGAATATGAACCAATTATTGAGTCAAAATACTTTCAATGTATGTTTATTTGATATTTTCGGATGTTTAATATTTATCTAAATTAGAAATCTTGTAATACAGATAATACATATATATTGACTTCGAAACCAATGACAAAATAAAAATATATACGAGAATTGTCCGATAAAATCGTAGACAAAGTGTTTTACTCGAGAGAAAAAAATATGGGCGTACTAAGCTGACAATTTCAGCAAACTGCTTATTTATCATATTTAAGTACTAGTGCATTTTAATTTTAATGAATTAATTTTTTATGAAATGTAGACAAAAGTAAAGATTTTATTATGCTCATATGAATACAGGGTTCAATCCTATGGCTTATAATGAAAAAAAAAATCAAGGTTTCCTTAAAAGAATTTTCGAATATCATTTCGAAATAAAAGTATTAAATCGATCATATTGGAGTAAAAAGTATTAAATTTTTAATCCACTTTATACTGTGTCGAATTTTTAGGTCAACTGAGTCACTCAGGTGACCTATTGCTGTCCGTTTTCGTCCGTTGTTCTGTGTTATGTTTTAACTTTTGAACATTTTAAGCTTTTTTTCTAAAACTGATGAACCGATTTTAGCATATGGCATCTATGGGTGCATGAAGGGGAACACAGTTTGAAAATGAAAATGCATTATTTCTATGAAAATTTTCTTTTCGGCTCCTGGGTATTAAATAAAATAACTACAATGTCAGTGCATGGTTACGAGGGCTGTTCAACAAATAATGTCCTAAACTGTATTACATACAATACATATGACATTAAGCCTAACTTTCTCTCAATATTGAATCTTTAATTAATTTGTAAAAGTTTATGTGACCACATTTCATCACATACCGTAGCTTCATTGTGAGAAGCTGGAAAACAACGGCCATTCGAGAATATGCATTATAAATGAATTGTAAAGAATTAGTAAACAAGAGTGAAAATAAAAGCTTCATTAAAGCTGCTGTTTAACTTGTTAAAAATTCCAAAGAAATATTTACTGAAATATGTGACATTGACAGCAATCAATGCCTGTTTTTTAGACAATTGAGCAGGTAAATTTCAATGATAAAAGATTATATAATGGCCATCAAGAAAGGGTACCTTCCTTGTCAACAAAAATCATAACAACTTAACAACTTATGTACTTATTGCCAAATTTCAACAATTAATATTTGATGATGTATAATTGACTTTAAGACACATAGCAAAATTTGATAGACATCATTTCGGGAGTATTTTACACTGTTTGTAAGAAACGATTAACGGTAATTAAGCTTAGTAATCAAAGGTCACCCTATATTTTGAAAAATGAGTGAAAACGACAGCGTGGACGAATGTCTTAACAATTATTTTAAAATATCAGTAATTGTAGTTATCCATGTTTGTTTGATATTCAAACAGGTGATGCAGCTTGAATCTATTGCTTAAAACTCTTAAAACAAAATTTACGATAAGATGTACTTTATAAAAACAGCGAAGGTCTGACAAGAGCAAAGAATTGCAAGAGCACAAAGACATACTTATTTTCAATTTTCTAAAATATTATTGATATTCATGATCAAATTAGTGTTCGGGGAGACAGTTTAATTTCTGGAGGAGTCTAGAAAACCATTTTTTTTTTGCTAAAAAATGGAAAAGTTTATTAGAGGAAGGACCCAGAATCAGGAATCCGCTACATTAAATTCCTTCATGACAGCGTCCAAACCTGTACAAAGAGTAAAGGGGTTTTAGGGATAAACAGAAAGTTAATGGTTTTTTAAATTAACAACATTCGCCAGATTGTGAATTTTATGACCTCATGATATGGTCAGGGGTTCTGATGTTACATGTAGGGCGGGCTCAATCTATTGATTATAAAGTGAAAAAACATTTAAATCTTTGAAAATCTTCTTTTTTGCTCCTGTGTATTACATAAATCAACTAAGCACTAAGTAACAATTAAACAAAGAGTGCCTCTTCTAAAATTGTAAATTTTATCGCCCCTTCGTGAAGTGTTCTGGTATTACGGCAGGGCCCTATTAATTATATAGTGAAATGAATTAAGTCTTTGACAATCTTATTCTCTGCTCCTGAGTACTAAGTAAACTAACTACATGGAGGTACATAGCTATGATGAGCAAGAATGCCTCTTCTAAAATTGTGAATTTTATGGCCCAAGGCTCAGGCGTTTTGGTGTTGGGGGAATGTATTGATTACACAGGAAAAATACATTATATCATTGGAAATCTTCTTCTCTGCTCCTGGGTACTAAGCAGATAAACTACCTACATGTATCTAGCTATGATGAGTAAGAGCCTTTCTTCTTCTTCCTCCATAGTTTTGAATCTCAAGGTCCATGGGTCAGGGCCATAAATTCAAAGGAGGGGATCTACTTATAAACTGAAAATGGATTGTTTGAAATTTGCTACTTAACATTTGTGAGAAGCAAGGTTACCTTTTCCAAAAATTGTGAAATGTTTGGTGGACCTAGGGCTAGGGGTTCATGTATGGTAGGGGCACAACTGATTATTGCTGAATATAAGTGATTATTTGAAGCGCATTTTCACCTACCCTGCCTATGGATATTAAGCAACCAAACTAAGCGTATTGTTAAGTATATAGTTATGATGAGCTATGGAGCTCTTGCAAAATTGTAAATGCCATGTCGTTTTGTTTAAACCATTAACCAAATTCAATCATAGGAAAGGTTGTTGCATGATGCTCAATTAACCTATAAGGCCCATGAGCCTCTTGTTGAAATTTTTAAGGCATTAGCTTAATTTTTGGCGGTTTGTCGAGCATTCGAAAAGGAACGTTTTCAACACACGAAAAAATGGCGACGCTTGGCGATGGGTTTCATTGACACATCTTTGCACTTTAGAATATTTAGTTTTATTCTTAATGACTAGGAAAAGTAGCATTCTTGTTGTGTATTAAGGAAAATAATTAAAACTATCCCAAAAATGAAAAACCCATTAAAAATTTGAAGTTTCAATAACTTTTAAATGAAATAGATTTTTAATATATATTTTCGTGTGAAATGCAATAACAAAACATAAGTCCTGATCGATATTATACAGAAAGTATATGCAAGTCTGGTCAAGTCAAACTATATTTAATAATTCAATTCTTTTTATCCCTTTCCCTTACGTAGATATTAAAAACAATTTGCTTAATGAATGTATGTTGGTCTCATTGATCTCATTGATCCTAATAAAGCAATGAAGAAATAAAAACTTAACTTTTCAAACAAAAATACTTAATGCTGCAAATATTTAAATGATAAGGCAAATACGTTTCTTTTTTTGATAAAAGGATCTCCTTTTTAAAGAAGGCTTGACTAAACATCAAATGCCTTTTCAAATCTTAAATTTTAAATGTGCACTTGATTGGGAGTATGAAATATTTTAAACCTACCATTGAACCCATTTTTAATTGTACTATTTTATTTTTTATCATTTTTTTTTTAGATTTTTGAAGTCTTGTAAATTATCTTTAATCATAGATCCTCTTGATTGCAGACTTTTATTTTCTCCCTTTGGCAAAGTCATATATATATATATATATGTCATGTAAAACCTGACTGACATTTTTCATATAGTTATTCAAGGATTGTCTACTGATTGCTGTTTGCCAAATTATAAAAATGAAAATAAAAATGCTGTATAGTTTCTTAAATAAATCTGTGGTTAGGTGAATTTTAAAATGGGAAAATTCTTTGCAACTCTGAAACAGCGAAAATAACTCCGTATAGAGTAACTCTCTAATACATTTTATTCTGTAAATAATATTATTGTACTAACTATGGGGAACTTTATTTTACAGTTACTTTTTATTTATTTGCAATAACATTTTCCTTTATAGTAGACCTCTCAAATGATTTATGTACATCGACTAAGGAGTGTCAAGATGTATCTAAGACATGTTCATTGACAGGAGAAGTCGGAGTTTGTGTATGCAAAAATGGTTACATAGGATTCGGAAACGATTGTCTGAAGGGTAAACCAAGTGCAATGAAATACATGTAGTAAGATTAATAAAGAAGAAAAACTATTTCGAGTATTGTAAATTTCTAACAAAAACAATATATATATTGTGTTTTTCCAGGCAGTTTGAAACTGAATGAAACCTGCAAGAGAAACGAGCAGTGTTCCGTGGTATCTGGGACTGTTTGTCAAAACAACACGTGTATTTGTGAGTGCCAATTTGAATGATCCGAAATTGTTCATAGCTAATTTCTTCAACTAATAAATCTTTTGAAAACATTTTGAATCATTACTGATTGTGCGTCTCATAGCTTCTAATAAAACAATAAAGAAATTAATACAGTGGACCTTCAGATATCCGGACCCCAGATATCTGGATGCTTCAGTATTCGGACGATTTTTCATCGGGAGAGAATTTTCAATTGTTATATTGTTTCGTCTAACTTGTGATTCAGGTATCCGGACGCTTCACTTATCCAGACAAATTGACTATGAACCTAAGCGTCCGGATAAATGAGGCCCCACTGTACTAGAATCATAGAAATATTTCATGAAGCAAAGATTATATATATAAAGGTAAATACTTTTTTTCGTTTTGTTGAAAGGATCTTCTTTAGTAAAGGGACTAAAGTATATATGCCTTTTAATACTTCAAAATCTGGTGGGGGGAAAAAGGAATTCCTTAACGTATTAGTGAACTTACATGTATTCATAATAAATCTTATTTCTATTTTAGGATTCTTACCAATCTTGAAAGCTTCCAGATTAACATTAAGAATGGACCCTCTTGATCTCTAACTCTATCATTTAGTCAAAAGCTGACTGACGTTTTTATGTTCATGTACGAGTAATTAATTTATCATAAGTTCCTCGGGGATTGTCTACTGAATCACATTTTCCCATTTATATAAAAGGAACACATTGCGGATGCGAAGGGTCGACAGGGGATGCTTACTCCTCTGTGGCAAATGATTCTATCTCTGATGTTTGATGTATGAATTTTCTCTGACCATGATTTGATGTGTTAAAATGGTCTTCGTAGCTTGCTAACTGTTCGTTCATTACCTCCATATTAATCATTTTGCTAGCCGTTCGTTCATTACCTCCATATTAATCATAAATAGACAATTTCATGATAAATAGTCAGGAGCAAGGTGACGTCTGATTCATAACTCGATAATTTTGTTTCAAATTCAGTACTTTATGTTCTTTATGTTCTTTAATCTATGATCTTACAGAGTATATTCACACTTAAAAGATACATATATAGCACACTATTGTCTACGGAGAACTCTGGTAAATCTATTATGAAGGAATCACATGACTGATCTACCTATGATATTTCCTCCTCAATTTTTATGTTTTATTTAAAGACCGTGTTTGCAATTTGTTTTGTTCAATTGATTTTTTTGAGTTTGATTACTGTTCATTTTCTTCTTTTTTTTATTTATACTAATAATGTTTAATATATTAATTCTCTCAGTGCCCCATGATGATAAACTTCAATCCCCTATCCTGGACCAAAAAGGTATACTGTAGAATCACAAATTTTCGTGGGGATAAAATTTCGTTGATTTGTCATCAAAAATAGTTTCGTGGGCATTTAATCTCATTGTTTTTGAATTAATCCTACTCAATATAAAGTCATATAAAATTTCGTGTGGAATTTAATTTCGTTGATAATTGTTAACAACGTAATAAACGAAATTTAAACCCCCACGAAAATTTGTGCTTTTACAGTAATTATCTTAATTATAGCAAATACTTTTTATTATAATTTCTATGATAGTTTGACACAAAAACAGCATCTTACACTAAATCAAAGATGGTGTCTAAGAGAAGCAACTTATTCTTCACTTCATTTACTATTTTATATACTTTTTACATTCTTTTTAAAATATGAATTTTTAAACATCAGTTTCAGGAAATAATCTTGACGGTATGACATTAGGGATTTTATTTGGTGGACTTGTCCTATGCATTATCCTTACTGCAACTGTGGTAACCATATATCATAATGCAAGAACAGGGAAAACAAAAACTGAAGAAGAGTATGAAACATTTTTGTACTTCTTTTTCTTTTTATCGTATGTTAAAAAGTCTTCAGTTCTCAAGCCATGTATTGTTTAAGATTTGATGAAATATAATCTTTATATAATTCATTTATGTAGAGAACAAATATGGGCTTTGATTCTCTGTGCGATCGATTTAATCGATACAAATAATATATATTATAAACTAAAAATTCATATAGGGAAAGTCCAGGAATGACATTGTTCAACAACACAACCTACGGGGCAAACACATGTACAGACGTAGTTTATAATGATCCGCCCGCGCATATGACTAGTCAGTTTATTGAGGTAAGATACATATCTTCTTTTTCAAAATAATATTTGTTTATTTAAGGAATGAATTTAATAGCAACCCAAGTTGTACTGTGTAACCTGGGTTGGGGTAGTTTACTTTTTTTTAAACCGCGAAGTTGTGTTTAAAAAAGTAAAATGTTCCAACCCAAGTTATAACAGTACAACTTGGGTTGCTATTTAATAATTCCTTATAATTTGATTTTCAATCATTAGGTATATAAAACAACACAATATTTTTGCCTTAAAATTGTTCATATTCTAAACGTGACGTCAAGCGTATTAATTAGTTTTTAACGTCTTTGTGACGTTGGCAACATTGAATAATCCATTCAATTGACGCATTTCAGTCAAAATTAAATTATTCTAAGTTGAACAACTTATTGTTTTATTGTTAATGGTACATCTGTATGCAACTTTTTATGGAATGCAAAACTTTTAAGAAATCTTTAGTAGACAGCTAAAAAGAATAATGTTTTGGTGAAATGTGTCTGAGTCAAGGATTTTGTTATGTATATCATGAAAATGGTGTGCATTATTTTTTTTTAATTATTTGTTGATTATCCTTTTCTATCAAATATTATCTTTTTTTAAATAAAGAAATACAATTTTTGGATGAATATTCACATCATAAGTTTAAATATACCCCCAAACAATCATTTGAATAAAATCCTATGTAAAATATATACAAAATGAACAAAATATTAAAATTTTATTTATTTCAAAATGTTTTTTTTAACAATTTCTTATTTTTAGAGCAATGAACCCCTGTTCGCAAATGTATCTTTTGAAATGCCATTAAATGGAAACGCAGAAAGAGCTTCAAAACAATTGATTACGAATAATGATGTAAATGAAGTCGTTATTAATCACCGAAATGAAGAGGAGGAGAATCGGGACATTTATCAAAATACCGACAATGTTTATGGTATTGTCAATCTATAAGTGCAGGGATACAGATCTAGAAAGTGTTCTATTCTCAATAAAAGGAGAACAGAAAGGGAACCGAAAAATACTCATCAATGGTACCCTAGACAATGCGAATTTATGCTGTCTAACGTAGGGTCAGAAAGAATTATAATAAAATATAGCTTTCCTGTAATTCTGTAATTCCACTATTTCTGATTGATTATCCCAGTTCATGGTGCCTGTCTTGATCATTTTTGTTTTCATACATTGTGTTGTAAGGAAATTACATTTATCTCTTTTATTAAAGTCTTAATATCGAGTACCATTATATCTATACCTAGGTTCTATTTGTATATGGATGACTTTGACAATTTTATTTACAATAGTGAAAAATTTAATATATTTTGAGATAACTTTGAATAAGTATAAGATGAACATTTGGAAACTTTGAGTTACAATTTTTTTTCAAATGTACCTTGTATTGATGTTTAATAGATGTTTACTCTAAGTATTTTATTTAATTTACCTAATGACATTCAACCCACTTTCCAACAGTCACGCATTTTAACGCATATACCATTTCCTATTTCTAACGCAAAATCACGCATATACGAGGGTCATTCAAAATATACTTAGACATTGTTCCTCATTTAATATTATTTCAAGATTATAGATCTACACATTTTCGTAAATAAATACATTTATTTTGTCGAAGTGTCATTTGATTAGATAGAGCTTACGTTAGCCAATTACTAAAGCAACATGTTTTTACCACTGAGCACGGTTAACCAACATTGTAACGTAAAAACAAGGCTGAGAAAGTTTCTCAAATTTACTCGGCTTTTTAATTTCATGTACGCTTTGTAGCATCTTCTCCATTCATAAAAATGTATCCGTAACACTTTACACCTGATTTGCTAACAATTGTGCAAACACATGAAAAAGCTTGAACTAGATTATCAGTGTTTTCATTTTTTACCGTGTAACTCTATAAGTACCACAGCAGTGAAGCGCATATCACGTTTAATGACGTTCCTTCCTCTTGTGATAAGATTTTTAACGATAACATGTTTCTTTGCAGATACTCCATCGTCCTATTCAAACTCGTTACCACTCAAATATTGTAATTTCCATTTTTACAGATACACGGCTTATTTTTCATACATTTCCTGGTGTATACAGATTTTTGTAGTTTATTAAAGAAGTTTCCGAAATGAAAAGCAAAATTTTATTCCTGCAAAATAAGAAGAATAAAGATTATATACCTTTATTTCACAACAGCTGACACATGGTGAGAGAAAATTCTGTAACAATAAAAATAACAGTGCAATTTCATAAATCCAATGCTCCAAGACGTGGACTTTCATGAAACAATTTAATGGGGAATTTAAGCACTAGGAATCTATTTTTTTTTAATTGTTCAAAATGAAACATCACGTTTTACTCAATCAATTGGCATATCTACAGGATCATTTTATGCATAAAGAATAACAAGCTCTTTGAATTTTGTATTGATTTGATGTTAAACCTCATGCTGATGTAACATAAAAAATGACAGATAAATTTTAGTTAAATTGGCTGATTAAATTAAAGTTATTAGAATGTTTTCTTTTAGAGTCCATTGAAAAGATATTAAATATTTTAGAGATTGGATCCAGGAGGAGCAAGTATCCTCTGTTTACTTTTCACATTCGACCCGAGGCCTATATAATGATCAGGCGAACGTCAATTAAAGTAAAACTATCGATCAGGCAAACAAATTTTCAATTTTTTGTCATGTTTTCAACTAAAGACGGGGAGAGGGGATTAATCATTCGTCCATATTTATTTTTTTTTTCAGCTATCAAACAGAAATCTTTCACAATTACAGGAAACACTTTGAAGCTTGTCTACATTTTTAAATGTTTTGTATTTCTTCAATGTTCTACATCTTGAGTCTAAATAGCTTCCGTATTTTCTTCAATTATTTTAAAGTGGACTCTTCTCGCTTAACAGTGCATCAAATTTAAAGATTGCATGTAAATGCATGCTATATTATTTTTAGAAACTTAATTAAAGTTTGCTTTGTTATACCTGGATATATCGAATTTTTTTTTTTTTGCATTTTTATAATATTGATGGACAAGAAGGAGACATTCCAAATTTAACGTGTTTTCTGTTCACCGACAATGTATATAAAACTTACGTTATAGATATATACTGTGTATCTTTAATCATTTTGAAATATAAAATGATGGATTTTTCCATGTTAAAAATCCTGAATTATACTGCTTTCGTTTTCTAGTGTGATTACGTTGTATAATAATGATATAAGGTATTTTAAGAGTCTTACGTATCGTTAAGTATAATTTTTTTTTATTATAAATAACCACGTGGATTTCATATGCATCTTTATATAACCTTTTAATAACTTTAGTTATTACATGTATTTCAATAAAGCTTATTTCTATTTTATAGAAAAGAGTACTTTAATATGTTACATGTATGTATAATATGTTTGTGGTTAATAAATGACTATATGTTCATTCTTGTGATACTGCTTATATTCATTTCATATTAAGTAAAATTTAATCAAAATCTTATGCATGAAAAGAATATAGAACATGAGATTGAAATAAAGAAAAAAATCATAGTCTGACACATTTTTTCATACTTGAATACTTTACTTGCAAAGGAGTTTATGGTAGCCTATCAACAGGCTTTATGATAAATGTGATGACTTTGATGACCATTATCCAACGCATGATGCGTTTATTTCTCTCAGTTGATTCGGGCCGCACAAACATGGTCTATGCATAAACGATTTTTTCTTAAACGAGACAAACTATAAAAAAAAACATATGAATGAAACAAGAATGTCAACATGTCTCGTTTAAAGTTGTCATTTTCCAAGTTTTTGGTCCACACGCTGCCTTTGTCAGCAGATACAATTTACCAATAAGTCAAATACAGAGTGAATTTTTCATACTGATCATTAACACACACAAATTTTCTACTTTTTTTTCTATCATGACAAGAAGCAAAATATGGGGATTATTGTTTGGCAAACGATGCTCACTTATCTATATCTTTTCCCATCTATGATGTTTTAGAAGCATTACGAGAAAAATAGAAAAAAAATTCGATGTCAATCATTTTAATCACCATTTTGACCTACTTAACGCCATTTTCATGAATGCCAGCATAATTTTGTCGGATTTAGCATACCCGAGATAGGTTAAAACTTTGCTGGACAAAATGATAATTATTAGGAGACAGAAGTACATGTATGTTTTAATATCAGTCGAACGAGACTAATCTTTTTCTTATCCAGTTGTTCTTGAAAGGAAGATTTGCTCACAGGTTCTTGAGAATTTAGTTCAAGCTTGTTCCTTCATATTTCAAGGTAAAATTTTAATTCCCTATTGAAGCCTTACTCTATTCCCGGGGGAACAAGATTTGAACAATTTAGAATCTTCACTTTCCCAAAGGTCTTTCAAAAAGGTTTCATACATTTACATATAGTTTTTTTGTCAGCGTAAAACTTTGATTTGAACTTATGTATCAATATATTGCCCGTGCCCGTTAATACATTGAATAAATCAATCGAAAACTTTATTTTACTGGTCATTTTTGAGTGTTGATGAACAAAAACCATAAATTTTATTGATTGATGAACCTTAATTCACAACAAAATCTGCTGAAAACTTTGCTATGCCTTTCAAAATAGTTTCGGAATTTTGCTTGATTGAATTTGTATTATTTTGTAATAGTATATGCCTAATGGAACTTCAAGCATAACAAGAAGAATGCACTGATATTTCGTGATATTTTTCTTTATTTTAAAGGGTAAGTGCTTATTGGTCCATGAACTTTAAATTTTGATAAATTTCAATTGTTTGTAGATTGTTCATATCAAAACTGTCTCTGCATTATACATTTTATTTATTATTTGTTTTTCATGAAGAGTTTCATTTCAAGAACTGAAATATCTGAAAATAACGAAGAAAATTCAAGCTCAAAGTCCGTTCAAGTCCATTAAGCAATACATAACTAGAGCAGAGCAAACATGGACCTCCAAAACATATCCGTCTTTTGCAACATACTAGTTCAAACCGATAAAAATCACTACAGACTGGTATATTTTGTCTTCTTGCCGCTCCAAATGACTGGCCATCTGGAAAAGGTTTCCACGGCTCTTTACGATGACTATATTTATTCATTGAAACTAGATGTGGGGATTGATTTTACATACCTTCCTACATAAGTGAAGCAATAATATTTCTAAATCTAAATGGGGCCCTGGGAAAAATCTACAGTATTTATCCTATAGAATTTAAGAATCTAACGAAAAAAAACCTTTTCAACTTGAATATCAACATCATTTCTAAGTTCTAAGAATCACAAATTCCAATTGTACACCAATTACAAGACAATAGCTCTGCTTTACAAAAAACTTGAATAAGAATAATTTTTTTTCTTGAATTCAAATTAAATTTTGTAATGCAATCCGTCATTCAGAATAAAAAAAATATGGATATATGGAATTTGAAACGAGTAATTTATTGTACCAGTTATCAATTGTCAGTTTTTACAAGTATGGTATGCCCCCCTCCCCCCCCACCCCCAAAAAAAAAGAGCTCATGACTGAATTAAATTTGATTAGCATATACAGATCGCAGGAATTTATCATTGCAAAGTTACAACATTTATGCTTTCCTATTAGAATTAGATGAAAACTGAAATATTTTTGTGCAACTGTGGTCGCTGCACCAATGACTACTATTGCAGAGTCTGTGTGCTGCCAGGATATTCCACAAGTAATAACTGTGCTTGAGGATGATTCCAGGAAAGCATGCATCATGGAACATTATGGTTTCCAACCAGTCTGTCTCCATCCATCAGTTCTACGTACTTCTCACTATTTGTATCGACAACAGTGTGAAGAACTTACCAAACCAAATCGAATAGTATCATTGTCATTTGAAATGCAGATTATAATTTGAATATTGTTCAGTACAAAACCATTTAGATTTTGGAAATACATACAAAAAATTGAAGTCAGGTTTTATCAGTTCAAGAATCTTTAATGAATGAGACACCATTAAAATATATAAACAATATCTCACAAGATCAATAGTAAATATTTTAAATAGATGTAAATTATGCCTGCATGAATTGTAGATTCAATAAATCAGAAACTGATTTGTATGTATATGAATATCAAACAAGTACCATTAAAAGTGAAATAAACGGTACAGAATAAACAATTAAATAGTAAGTAATGCATGAACAAACATAAACAAAGAAAACAAAAAACCATGAAAACTAATTGAAAAAGTCAGCCC
>PRKT01000231.1:60561-96339 GCA_003671525.1 Saccostrea glomerata
ATATAAAATGTATTTTATTCACGGGCGGCGTCTCAGCTAGAAGTTAGTTTTGATAAGTAATTTTATACATGTCTGAAAACTGATTTTTTAAACTGATTGCCAAGGCTATGCGTAAAAATACTTAATTATTATAAGTGTTTATATTGAACATTTCTTATAAAATTGGGCTGTGAAGAGATTTTATTTTCTTCTGATTATCCAGGAAAGATGAATATTTTAGATTTATGCAACATTTAATTCAACGAAGTTGAGATGTTTATTTCATGATTTTTGTAAAAAAAAAAAAAAAAAAAAAAAAAAAAAAACCTAGATAATAACAATAAAAAAAAATTTTAAAGAAAAAAAAATCATAACAACAGACATCACAAACAATATGAAATAACTGAACATTCATATATAAAACTGACAAGAAAATAATAGTTAAAAAATCTATTAAAAATCTATTAAAAAGTTATCAAAACAGGACATTTTAAAAAGTTAACTTAAAACCCATGAAAAACTACAGTGATAGTCTAGAACGGTATCGTTAACATTCAAATGCCCTAAAATACTTAGATATTATTACAAAAATATAATGTTAGGAGTAGGGAACTTTTTCATCAAAACGTTTTAATCTTGTAATGATTTACAGACGGATGTGCTACATAGGGTACACTCAACTGGCTAGATGGTGCTGGGTATTATGGTTGGGGAGACAAGTGCGTGTACTAATCTCTGCTTGTACAGTCAAGAAAATCCGAGACATATATCCAGAGAAAGATGGTGATTACTAAAGATTCAGCATGGCCAAATTCCTCCAGAACCCTATAAGCAGCTAACCCATCGCATCGTCTTTCTCGGGGTGTACATACTGGTCGCACAGTGGCAGTGGCACAACTCCAGGGTCCCCACACTGGCCATGGCATCTTCATGTTGATGGTCCTTGTCTTAGCAGCAGAACATCGACATACTCTGAAAAAAATAATCTATATGACCATAAGTTAAACCTGTTCATGTTACATTTTATCTGTATGTATATATTCATCTGTGATATTACAATGAAAATATAAAATAAATTTATCATAAGTACTTTGCGACTTTTACTTCTTCACAGTGTAGTCCCCTTCCTGTGCTTTCGAAATACAATGCTGTATTGAAAATTTCCCTTTCTTGTGGCTGCCTGATCCTGACTACAATTCTCGTTGTAGTGAAATGCTGCTAAGGCCAAGCTGTAATTGAAAACAATTTGTTCATACTTTATTTGTAGATCATATTATTTCCTGTATGTCACTGTCTCTTTATAATGAATGAGTACCATAGGAAATATAAATGGTAAAAGTATTGTTTAATAAGCAAAATAACATACCGACTTTGCATTCCTAAGTAAGAGAATTTACTAGTATTCATCTTTGGCGCAAACTGGTTTATGACTGAATAGAATGCCTCTACACTTGAAGTTTTAAAATGATGACGAGAGCATGGGAATGTCCTTCTTCATCTGCCTGCCTTTTACAGTGCTTTCTAATTACTCCATCATTCTGGTTCCTGAAAGATACAAAAATGTCTGGATTTTAAAATTTTTGAACTTTAAATATGAAAAAGTCTCTAGTAAGCACTAAATCATAACCAACCACCAAACTTGTTTTCGTTCCATTACAGTAAATAATAGCCATATCATACGTGATATATTTTTTTTTATTTGAAGACTTTATTAATTGAACTTACGTGATTGTAAGAAGGATCTTACCTGGTCTCAACCATCTCTTCCGTCTAGCAATCGGAACAAGGTCCCCATGTTCACATTGTTGAAAATGTTGCCAATGACCTTCCTGAATGGTCTGGACATGGTTGGTTATACTGGTCCACTTTTCCAACTTGAGCTCATTGTCTTCATCAGGTGCTGAGGAAAGTACCCAATACAAACAGTTTATCCACTCTCTTAGGTGCTCGCAATCATTTTCTTTGCTGGGGGCCAACAGCTTCTTCTTAATCCTAAAATTTAAAACATAACTTATAGACTTATTAAATTACCAGTAAGTAATGCTTATGTGATGTTTTTAAATTTATCGTGATTTATGTGCAATATTTTCTTCCACCTATTGAAAAAGTAATGCTTGATTTTTATTTTTTGCTACATGCCTCACATCGATGCTATGTGTCGTATCTGGTAGGTTCTCATGCATCAACTTCACAACCTGAAGAAGTCTGTCAATCACTATCTGGTTTATTGGTAACCCATTCTGCTCTAGAAAACGAGCTTCTTTGATCAAAGCCTTTTTCATACATGTATGTCAACTCCCACCTACTTCGTTACTTTGAAATGAATTACAGTCGACCTTCAGATATCCGGACGCCAGATATCCGGATGCTTCAGTATCCGGACGATTTCTCATTGGAACGAAATTTAAATGTTATTTTGTCTTGTTTAATTAGTGATTCAGATATCCGGATGCTTCACATATCCGGACAAATTGACTGGGAACCAAAACGTCCGGATAAATGAGGGTCCACTGTAAATATAAATTGCAGTTTTAATATCACTTCATATCACAACGCAGAAAAAGAACAAATTCTAATATAATCATTCAACAAAAAAAACATTTTATCATCTATTATTGTATTTACCTGTATGAGTTGCAGATCAGCCACTACATTCTCTTCTAGGTCCATTAGTTGTAGCTACCAAACTTAGCAGGATGGCCAGTTGTATCTGCCCTTCCATCTCCACCTAAATATAACTGCCGTCCCGACGCCCATGCTTCTTGTACATAAGTAGCTTGCTGGTCTCCCCGCTGTTACTACGCACTAAAAAAAATTTTTTTTGAAATTTTTTTTCAAAGAGAGGTAAATTTAGGACTAAATCAACGCACTTTGAAAAAATAAAATTTCTTTTCAAAGTGCATTAATATCGACCATATTAACGCACTTTGAAAAAAATGGGTATGCAAATCTTAGGTATGATAAAAAATTGAACCTGTTTGATAACTTTTTGGCGTTAAGGTCACTTCAGGATGCGTAATTAAGCGATTTTGTTTTTTCTTTACTTTAAAAATTCTTTCTCTCTTAAATGTTTTCCTGTACTGATTTTTTTCCAGATTGCATGATTTTATGTAAACTAAAATATATTGAAAGTATTCAACGTCATACAAGTTTTAAAACAAATAATTTAATTTTTACTTGTAACACGTCATTTGATTGGATAAAAGATTTTATCCATTTTGTATAATATAACTTTCCTACGTCACAATGAGTTATGTTAAAAAAAGCATTACTCCGCTTGACGTTACTTTTAAAATTTAATCAATATGAAGCCTTATTCTGGGGGAAAATTGCCTCATTTTCTGCACTGAAATTGATTTATAAGGAATGAAGCTTGCTTCAACTAATATCATGCGATATAACAAAACTTGGGACAGTTAACGCTTTTTTATAAACCGCTTCGCGGTTTATAAAGCGAAAACTGCCCCAAGTTATGTTATAATATAAGTTTAAATAAGCTTTATTCCCTAAATACATATATTTGGGTGTAGCGTACAGTGGCTGGAACGTTATTGTTGACAACTTACACGAACGATCACGTTACACGAACGATTCCGCACGATTAACGCACGATTAAACCTGTTACACGAACGATCTTTCACGTTCACGATTCTACACGTTACACGATCTTGCACAATTGTTAACGCAAACGCACGTTTTTTCACTCAAAATAGTTCAAAATATTTAGGAATTTATATTTTCAACACGAAATAAAGCTTAATACTTATTTAAGATTTCAAAGAATAATTATATTATTTCATAGACGTTAAAAAAAACGGAAAATGATATTTCTGTGACTAAATATATACAAGACTTAATTTTTTCAGATTAAAAATAATTATTTCTAAGGTAATTCTCCGATCAAAGAAAACGGATTTTGTTTGTTCTATTAGACGATGTACATGTATGTGGGTCGTATAATTTGATTGAATTGGATATCATGATATGCAGAAAGGGGGATACGATTCAACAAAAACGGCAACATTGAATGACTTAAATTATAAATACAAATTTCATCCTTATGTTTCCATTAATTCAATGTCTGATAAACTTGCTAATTATTCAACTTTTTTTTTTTTTGCAGAAATTTAAAATTATTAGTTTCAAATAAGCTCAGGAGATAAACACAGATAATCAAAACTCCCCAAAATCATGCCGTGTGCATGTATATTTGTCGACTAACTACAATGTAGCTATGTTAGCATTGAAAAATGTTTATTTCTTTGTAAAAAAAAAAAAATATTTATTTTCAATGAATTGATTTCGAGATTATCTTGACCACAATAAGAAGTAAATAATAATTAGTTCAGATTTTTCAGAAAGGCGTAAGAGATGTAAGTACGGTTTATCACAATATTGATCGCGCTATTTGAGGAGAACTTAATATTGTACGACTTACTATATTGCTTGTTTACGAGCGATAATCAGTTCGTTCTGCATTCTATTATGTAAATTGCGCTTTTTCATTTTATTTTGATTTTATTTATTAAACTAAGAAAAACAAACAAGGGAAATGCTTATTTTGGAAATAACATTCCGATAAAAACTTACAAAACGAAATGTACACGATTCTAAACGCACGATCTTGCACGATTAAAAACGCACACGATTGAGTCTGATACACGAACGATCTTTCACGTTAAACGAACGATCACTCACGATAAACGAACGATTCTACACGATTGGTTTCAAAATGTAGGCATTGAAAATTGGGGCTTAACTTGGGGGTTTACTTTCAGTTTGCTACCGACGGGTGTGTACAATGTTTAGACAGAGAGAGTTGGCTAACAGACCTTCTACTCGTCAGTCGTCTTCCCTTTGTTCTCAATAAGGTTAAGTGAATACATGTAAATTTAAAAGTTTTTCGAAAGATATAATTATAACAATTGATTCTCTTATTTTTAAAACTCTAAGTCTAAATTTTTTAATTTCAATCATATTTTTCAATGTCCGTGAAATGTCACCATGGTAAGAATGTTTAATATGTACATCTTAACGCACTTTGAAAAAAAAATTTCAAAGTGCATTAAGTGTGTCCCAAATTGAACGCACTTTGAAATTTTTTTTCAAAGTGCCTTTCTTTTGTCCCAATTTCAACGCACTTTGAACTCTTTTTTCAAAGTGCGTAATTTTTTCAAAGTGCGTTGCAACACTCCACACTTCGATTACTGCTGGATGGAGGTAGCACTTTTGGTGATACATTATAAAGGTCCTATAGGAGATGGAAACCATGTTTAAGATCTTGATCATTCTGACTCCTTTGCTTGGTAGAGATCCTGATTACTATTTCAAAATTACACGCAGAAATTTTACCAATCAGGGGCCAGCTACCCTAAGTCCGCTGGTAGAAACAAAATCTTCAGACCTGCATGATAGAGAAGGATCATCCCTTCATTTTTTTGATCTCCCAATAAGTTGGTTGTGCACAGAAGGGACAATTTGCAAAGAACTGACACTTAGTGTCTAAGCTGACACTTAGTAACAAGGAATTTCCTGTCACTATTGACCCTGAAATAAAAAAAAAACATGACATCTGTGCTTCAAACCTTTGTTAGACATTCTTTACTGACCAATGATTTAATATAAAGTAAAAATATCAATCTACTTTTTAAAAAAAAGAAACTAATAGTAATCAATAATTTTTTGTGACATTTAATTAAAAAGTTAGAGACAAAGAAAAAAATCAGCATTTCCCTAGGTCACTCTCCATAGTTTCATCAGACTCGGTCAACTCGAAGGATTAGTAAGTTTCTTCAAACTTATAACTTATCCTGCTCACTTTCAGTCTCCTCTGAAGCAAATGACTCGTTGACAGGAACTTCTATAGGTTGAGCATGTAGAGGAGGAGCTGGTAGTAGATTACAACTAACGCGATTCTCTCGATTTTTTACCTTTGGAAAAGGCCGTACCTCTGAAAAAGTACTGAATGAATTTATTTAATATTCGTCAAAATATCGAACGGTAGTATCTTATCCACAGAATAAGTGTTAAATAAATATAAAGAATTACAGTAAAACTCGGTCATATCGAAGTCGCTGGGACCTATAAAATTACTTCGCTATATTCGTATTTCGTTGTATATTTTTAAATATCCCGAGGCAGACAGACGCCAGACAAAATGTAATCAGGGTCCGCGGTTTTAAAACATGCTTAAGTCTGAGAATGCTCTCAAGTCTGAAAATTTTCTCAAATCCAAAATTCTCACTCAGCAACCGTCATAAAATATTTGAGAAAAATAAAAATACCTTAAACTCTTTTATTCTCAAATTCTCAGCTGAGTAATTCTCAAGAGTTGAGTTGAGAATTTTTCTTGAGAATTCTCAAAGTTTTATGACGGCGGACCCAGAAAAGCTCACATGAGCTTTCAGCTCAGGTACATGTAAGCTAAACATTTTGAAGTTCTGTTTGTATCAGAGGTCATGAGGTTTGGCACAAGAAAAGTGAGGTTAAGCTCAGTTAATGAAAAGAAAGGACAAGGTCACAAATTGTTGTTTCGGTTAAAAAGTATAATCAGCATATGGTGTTTGACACTACTTTAAGAAAAGTGAGGTCAAGGTCTAAGAAAACTAGGTCAAGGGGAAAATGTTCAAAAGCTCTTATGAGGACTGTTAGGAAATAATTGAGACATTGTGTATATTCCTTCTCTTAATTTATGTGTCCGATAAAATGTATTTATACTCTTGACAAATACTAAGAATTATTATAGCAAAAAATATATAACAAAAGTCTTTTTCTTCTTTACAGTTGTAAAATGTGTGAAAGGTATATGTAGGGGTACCCGGCGAGTCACAAAATCATATTGAAAAAATGTAGTACCGACATTCAAACTCCTCGGAATCGGATACCCATAATAAGAGCGTAAATAATTCAATCTATGCATAATTTTTTAAAATCCAATTATGACTTTATTTTGTTAGAATTTCGATGAAAAATGCGGATAGCATGAATAAATTTAAGCGCGGCAGAGATATTTGAAAAACGACGACAAATGGATTTTGACGTCATGGCGACTCACACCTATAATATTGTGTAGAGCTATGGGAAACTTTTTCCGTCTAGAAACAAAAACGACCTGCTTAAACAATAAAACGAAGACAAACATGTCTAGTGGTTTTATTTTTTCATTGATATGAATTTAATTTTGAAAAATATTCAGCTAGAGTAAAAACGAGCGCACCGGACGACCATCAATTATTACGAATTATAAATAACATTGACATGAGTTGCATTAATCGGTAATGCAAGATGCTACTTCATGTAAAAAAAAAAAATTACAATGGGGAAGCAACAGCACTCTATTTTTTTTATTTTTTTAAAGAGTTGTTTAAGAAAAAAGACATTTGATTTCTGGAATGTTATATGCAATAATAGAGAAATGAGACAAACTACCAGGTCGCTTTACATGTGAAGACATCTCCGACTGACATGGCGTTAAATTGACAAAGCGATGCTGCTCCAGGTCGATAGACGTATGCATGTTCATAATTTCACCGGAACTTGTCTAATTATCCTCTAAATTAGAAAACTTCCACATTTGTTTTTTGTTCTTTATAAGATGTTGACGAATTTATATCATTTTATCTCTAGTCTTTATGGAATTAAAGTATGTCTAAAAAAATTTCCGAACAGCCCTCGCATATATCAGCATATGAAGTTTGATAACACTAAAAATAAGCTAAAAACTTACAAGAAAAAATGAGGTCAACATCAAAATCAAAGGAAAGGTCAAGATCATAAAATGCTGATGCAGATGAAAATTTCCCATCAGCATGTATATCAGCATAAGAAGTTTCATACATAAATATCTTGAATGGGTTCCTTTAACTGAGCTAAATACTAATTTAAATAATTCAGGTCAAGGTCAAAAGGAATGTAAGAAAAAATGTTGATACAATTGTTGCAGTAGCTTTCATCAATATCAGCATTTGAAGTTTGATTAAATTATCTTGGAAATTTTCTTTGAAATTGAGTTTCATAGATAACTTAATACAAAATATGACAGTATGACGTAACTAGACGGATATTACAATCACTATATGCCCTAGCCATAATCATAGCGGGGGCTAGGCATAACAAATATAAACTAAAAAAAAATATTTTTTTCATTTACCTTATCTGGTCCACTGGTTTATAAGAAGAATATCTTTTAAGATGCCAAATAAAAAAAAATATCTCCTTACTAATAGGAAGACCAAAATGTATATCCAACCAGCTATGACAATCTCTGGGACCTTCAAAGAATGTTTCATGTTATTCACATAAAAATACAATGTAATTCAAAGGATGTTTGCATTACATACATTTTGTTTTCATTTTTAATATCAATGCCTTTATTGTGTGCAAATGTTTTTGCAAAAGTTTAAATATCGGATAAATACGTGAGTCAATTCAAAAGTAAAAAAACAGGTCTCTTGATGTATAATTAAATTGAATGCTAGCTGGAGAATTCTCGCTTGTCATTTTTCACTTTAAGATTTATATTTCTTATCAATTGACATTAAAAACCAATTCAAATATAGCTGTTTAAGTAAGTACATTTCAAAAATATATGAAATTCAGAAAACAATTTACTTAATTAATTGGTGTCTTTTAAAGCCCTACATGTATATTTCTGGAGATTGAACTTTAAATAGCTCTATGTTTGTAAAATTCTTTCAAGAAGTACATACAAATCAATACTTCTACATTTGTATTTCTTTTGTCTGTGATTAATCTTTGAAAATTAGTAGACTTGATATCTTGTTCATTCTACCGGTATGTATATTTAGCTAAGAGATAGGTCAGGAGCTAATGAAGTTTAAACTTACAATCTTATTTCAATGGAAACATACATATAAAGAATCACTGTCTAGTAAGTAGAGTTAGCCAGGGATACGCCCATAATGCAAAGATTATCCCACGTTTCCAACTATCGTTGGTGCCCTGGTACAATGTATAAGACAGTGATTTCTTAAATTAATATTATTCATTTTGTTTATAAATTTTATGATCAGCAACAATACAGATACATGTAGCTAGATTAAAGGCATGCTATTTGGGGTTTCCTACTTGTCAATTCTAGCATATTCATGGTCGGATGAAGAGCTGCCACGTGTGTTAAATTCCGAACCATCCTATCTAGCATTTTGCACACATCTAATTCCACTGGCGCCTCATTCATAACAGCTGTGCATGAATTGGTCTATCATTAAAAGAAATAAAAACAGGAAAGAATACACATTAAATGCTTATTTAATACAATTCAACCTGAAATACCGGTAACTGTAACTGCATTTATGCGAGAATTTAGAAAAGGTCGAAGAATACTACATCATGATAGCTTACTTTTATGTATCTTCTGAAACTTCCGCTGCTTTTTAAATCATTCCCTTCTCTAGCTGGTTCTTAGTTTTCTAATTGGTTATCTTCATGTAAGAAGTAGGAGGTCTAAATACTTGATAAGTCAACAAAAATAATTTTTCATTCACTGTGCATTATTTGAAAAAAATAAAATTACATACTCGCTGTTGGATATCTTTTGGTAGTTCCTTGGTGGCTTTTATTGATTCCCACGTACATAAGTATTTTTAAAGTCTAAAATTTACTGTAAAAATTAAATAGACTGATGTGAGGAATAAATTCTTAAAAACTGACCTAATCTTTTCAAACATTAAGATGGCTAAAAAAATGACTTCTTAGCAGTGTACACAACAAATAATCTCCAAACTAATTCTTAATTACTACATGATTTAAAATTGTTTATAGTTTCATAAAAAAGAAAAAAGAAAGAGAATGGAGGCATTTTATTGCATTGCGGTTCTTAGTTTCTTGAATATTATTACAGTATGTTTTATGCACCTTAATAAAAAAATCAGGGGAATATAGTTTTTATACTGTCCATCTGTCTGTTTTTCTCTCTGCCTGCTATCGAGCTTTCCCCAAAAACTTTAAATGGGTGGAAGTTTGGCTTTCCTCTTTCACAGGTTTTCTCTTTGAGACAAGAATTATCCTTGGGTACCACCAAATATGAACATTTGACCTTGACCTTTGAGTTTGACCAACTTTTGCGAATAAAAAACTTAACCTTGGCCAAAACATTTGAACAGATGGTGCTGTGGCTTTCATGCTTCAAATCAGTATTCATTATGAAAAGACATATCATTGGGTGAAAAGAAATTTGATCTTGACCTTAGTTTTACCCATTAAAAAACTTTAACCCTGGTCATTAACGTTTGAATGGAAAGTACTAGACTTTCGCAGGGTAAGCATACAAAATATTATATCTTGACAGTGCTACATTATGACGTCAAAGAAGGCGAGATGACATCAATTTTTTTTACACAAGTTTTCGTTATATTGGTCTTTAGAGATGTAATTTAACTCTAGAAAATGATTAGAAACGTGTAAACATTAACAAAAATTAAATGCTTTTATTTTGTTATGCTGCATCTGTCATTTTGATTAAAATCCACCACCGATGACGTCATATGTGTACATTTAGTAGCTTGGGAATTGATCATGTCGTGTAAAGAGAATTTGGCTAAAATTTTGTAAAGTTCATATGAAATTCAGTTAATTAAACAGGTATGCTAATTCATTTTCATCGATTATATTCTCTTTCAAAGAAGTCTGCTACATACGTACCCCGGTCGGCCTTTCCTATGTCATTTGTGACAAAAATAATGCAACACAACAACAATAAGCTGGAAATTGCAGAACACAGAATTTGTGCAGATGGAAAGTTTGCCTTCTGACAAACTTGGAAAGTGCTGCTAGAATCCCGAGTTAAGTATGATTTTATGACAAATCTCGGTTCATATGTATAAAATTGAAAAAATCGGGTGAGGTTTCGTGCGAATGTTTGGAATAATTATTTTACTGACAGGACAGTGGAATTCTAGCAGCACTTTTTCGGCAAAATAGATGTTTTTCAACTATTAACTCAAAGAAATTATTAAACTCCAGGGTATAGTTGTTCTGTGAGACTTTTTATTAAGGAAAATTTTGCTATATATAGAAGTCACATGATGTCGTGGTGGTAGTGCACGTCTTTGCATTAGACACTCTTTCATCTGTATGCAATAGTTGATAACATTTTACGTTTATCAGCGGTTTTGTTAAATAATCAAACTAAATTTTCTTTAAAAAGTCTAAATTTTCCGAGAAATGACTTATATATATGCTTCCTTAGCATACCCGCGTTTTATTTTTCATTTATTTTGTAGGAGAAAACCAACAATTGATACCAACAATTTTGACCTTTTGGCCTTGACCATGAAGTTTTGTTTGCATTTGAGCAATCGAAAGTCAAATTCAAAGGGTCTTCCTACAATGAATAAATATGTGAAGTATGAAAGCCCTAGTCCGTACCGTTCAAAAGTTATGGCAAAGGTTAAAGTCTTTTCGTAAGTACGAAAATCTCCAAAGTCAAAAGGTCAAAATTACTGGTTTCAAATCAAAGGTCCTGCCACAAAGAATTGATATTTGAAATATGATATTCCTAGTATCTGCCATTTAAAAATTAGGGTCAAAGTACAAGTTTGAATAATTTTATGTGTAAAAATGGGTCAAACCTCAAGATCTACGTGAAAGGGTAAATGTCCTTAATATGAAAAGAAAGGTCTTGTCACAAGAAATAATAATGTGAAGTATGAAAGTCTTAATTCTTCAAAAGTTATAGTCAAGGTTTATATTTTAAAGGTAGATCAAAATAAGAGATCAAAGGGTCAAAGTTATTCATATCCAATGAAAGGTCTTTTCACAAATTTACATGTGTGAAGTATGAAAGCCCTAGCCCTAACCGTTAAAAGTTATAGTCAAGGTTAAAGTTTTTTTCATAAGTACGGAAATCTCCAAGGGATAGATCATAAGGACGAAGTTGTTGGTATTCAATAATAGATATATAAAAATATATACATGAAATATAAACGTCCTGGTTTCTACTGTTCAAAAGATATGGCCAAAGTGAAGGATGGGGATTTTTTGTGTAAAGTGGGCCTAACTCCAAGGTCAAGGTCAAAAGGTCAAATTGGTGGTACTTAGGGAAAGGTCTTATCAGAAGAAATACACATATGATATACGAAAGTCCTCGCTCTACTAATTTAAAAGTTATGGGCAAGCTTAAACTTTTTTCGAACAAACAGACAGCTAGACAGACAGACGGACAGACACGACAAAACCTATATAGCCCACAACTTCGTTTACATGGGAATAAAAAAAGTATTTTAAAAAAGAGATTAAGGATCGTGTGGGATTCGAACCCTGGACCTCTTATATGTTAAGCAAGAAACATACAACTACAACATGTAACCGATTTCTACTGTCAGAAATTATTTGCAAACATCAGGCCACATACATGAATATATTCACTTTCGCTATTGTCAAATAACAATGCATGGTGTCTTAATTAGCCTTCATTAAACAGTTCTAATAAAAGTAATAAGAGTAAAAAGTCGGCCAAAAACTTGTATTATACGTAATTAGGCTCCACATGCCCCTGTGCTAAAATAGTGCCAAACGATATTTTAATATAATAAATACTAATAAAACAAACGGGTGGGACACTTTGAGGGATGAGAGAGGTCCAAGGGAGTTTTGGAGTAATTGCTTTGCAAAAGCTGAAAATCTAGAAATTCCCCCAGAAACGAAAGTGTTACACACATACTGGATGAATAAACATCCGACTTTGAACTTTGACCTTTTGACCTCAAAATCAAAAGAAGTCTTCCTTAGGTTACAGGGAGTTGTTATGTAAAATTTCATTGCAAAAGCTTAAAGGGTTCTTGAGATATCGCACTGAAACGAAAGTGTTATAACAGACAAAAATTATGAACTTATGACCCTGATATTTTATCTTTTTGACCTCAAAATCAAAAGGGTTCTTCTTTGGGCCATATGATGTTGCTTTTCAAAATTTCATTGCGAAAGATTTCTCGAGATTTAGTGGAAACAAAAGCGTTATAGACAGGCAGAAAGACGGATGGACGGACAGTCGGACAGACCAAAAGTAAACCACCCCTTTCAATGAAAGCGGGGAAAAAGAATAAAAAGTATACTGATCAAGCGAATGATCATGCGTTAAGGATCCAAAATTTATCAGTGCATTTACCAATGAGACTCTGCATGCATTTACCTTGAATATGATTGATTGATTGATTGATTGTATATTGTTTAACGTCCCTATCGAGAATTTTCCACTCATATGGAGACAGTTGTTAGAACTATTTCTGCAAATAAGAAAATATTAAGGAACACTTTAAATTCAATTTCTTTATATAACTAGGTCTTGAAGTACACGCATGTACAACTAAATATAATCGAATATACATAAAAGGTCTTATCTGTTCAGGTGCCTTCATTTATGACTTTTTTTTTTAATTACAATATCGTAAAATGATTCTCAATATGCTGAACATTATTCTCGCATTGAGAACGACTTCATAATTAAAATGGGTTTTTTTCTATATATTTAAATCAAATCATTTTGTAAAAAAAAAAAATACTTCTTAGAATAGTGTACAAATGAGTAACTTACCTTAAGATAGCCAAATCACTAAATATAAATCATGTTTTAAAAGCGCAGAAAATCCGAACACGAAACAATGTAGTTGCGTACCGTATCGCTTTTATAGACGATTAATTGCAGAAAATTAATTTAGATATTAAGGTGGCTCATTACATCCACAGTTTATTTTAGATTTTATGACAGCACCACTTATCATGTAGATGCCAAATATCCAAATAGAGATATTGATATCGTAAATATTTTTTAGAGATTTTTTTAACTTTCCTTTTATTTTGGTGAAATGTTTTATTTCAAGTTTATTATTTCCAGAATTTCAGAACTTTCAGTGTCAAATGATGAACATCTTCTTTAGACAAGTATACACAATGAAAATACCTCATAATACCTTAAATTAATTTTATTAGAAAAAATAGTTTTCTTCTAAAAAACAATAAATGTCATTTTCTTTTTAATCTGCGCATAAAATATTTTTAAAATGAGTTCTGAAGAGACAAGGAATGTATTTCAATGAATTGCTTGTGACAAATTGAATGAAGAATGTTTTAACGAAATGAAAATTCCAATTTAGAAAATATTTGGTATAAAAAGTCCTTTTTCAAGAGTTATCTTTCCTAATTACCCAAGACTCAAAACACAACGGAACGTTTGAACATTACATCTAGATTTCAGAATAAAGCTTTAAACTTCCATAATGTATATTTAAATCAATAAAGCAAATGTATCAATTAACACCAACACAGTAAATTGTGCAAGTAAATAACATTTTTAATTTCAACAAAGTTGGCGATTTAACTCGAATTTCCTCCATACAAACACGTTGATTGATAGAGCTCACTGCTTCGACATGTCAGAAATTGCACATTACTTGTTTGGCGAAGATTTGGCTGTTGTTTTCCTTTTTTCTGCTAAAAAGTAATCCTTTTTGGTGTATGTAAAATGAATCCGTTTTCACTGTTTATAACACCGCATGGTTCATCTACCTTTAAAGCGTTTTAAAGGTCAGGGTCACATTATTGAGGTACCCATACGATTCGACCCCAAAGTAAATCTGTCGAAACAATGGAGGTTTATTTTTTTTGTGTGGTACGTCATCAAGAAGTGGTGTAATGAGCCTCCTTAAGTGATTTTATTCCATTTCTAAGGTATTTTCTCTATTATTTTTTTTTTTATCCATAAGATTTATATTTATATTTATATGTATATAATATACATAATATATAATTGACCGATTTCTAAATTCTCTCTCTCTCTCTCTCTCTCTCTCTCTCTCTCTCTCTCTCTCTCTCTCTCTCGTGCGCGCGCACCATGAAATGGATTCCTTAATTTCCATGTAAATATATATCTTTTTTCTTCTTACCTGGTTCAAAGGATATTAATAACACTGTCATTTTCCTAATTTCAAATGAAAGTAAATGATATCACCCGGCCAGTAAATTGACAGAAGTCAGTCTGTTTCGAAATGGATCGGGTAGCTCGACTACCGTGCGATATAGATTCGACGGGCGTAATGAAAATTTAGCATACTGCCGGATGAATATATTATTTTGTTATATTTTTTCTTTCCCAATTTCACCAAAATAGATATAATTATGAAATAATTAAGAAAATAATTGATCAGTTATTATAGATTAAATAAAATAAAAATGCTCAGACATTTGTAGCTGTGAACATTCACTTTTAAGAAGCATATGACAACACACTTTGATAGTCGTTTACTCAATTATTTAAGCAACAGAGAATTTTTTAATAGTTTTCATTCAAGTAGCTTAAAAGTTCAACATCGATGTTATTTTATGTTGAATAGCAACCCGCACTTTCAACTTCAGATGAGTCCAAAAAGAGGTGCCTATTATAGGACATGTTGTCTATGAAAAAATTGAAGACAAATCAGCGAGTGTTCAAAGTGAGAAAATAATAATTTTACCTGGTGTTATTTCTGTAGTGAAGTTACAATTCATGTCATCTGATAAGAGATCCCGCAACAAAACTCCTGTCAGATTACTGGGAGTTGAACATGTCGGTTCATACCAACGTCCTAACGTCAAGTTTCTTGATTGGGCAAATCTGACAAAATCGGCCAAGATGCAATCACATTCCAGAGGATTATAATGTACTGTCCTACAATAATTAAAACAGTTTTCTTTCGTGTGCTTAATTTTGGAATTAAAATGATATCACAATCATCTGATATGTATAAACTGATACTTGCATAAATTGAATTAATTTGTAGAAATAGAAAATTTAAAAACAATATAAAGAGCAAGAGACATCTTATGCATAAAAGGCCCTGTACTTATATCAATTGATAAACTATCACCCTCTTTCCCATTTCATATATATCAAAATAAAGTAGACACTTGGTACTTTCATTTTCTGTAATAAAATTTCGATTTGAGAATCAAGATATTGGAAAACTGGTTCGAGAAATTGCAATATTCTTGAAATTCGCAAAAAACAGGCGTATTTGACTACCTTCAGCAAAGAATTAAAATATGGGCACAGCCCACGATCCAAAAAATAAAACAATGTTTTTTAATCTTCAGAAACAGAGCTTTCATCATGTATTTGCATATTTTGGATCAGAGGTTGTGCTCCATGTGAAATATTGAAAAAAATGCTTCAAAGAACCTGGTTCACTTGTCGCAAAATTCAGCCCCGTGTCAAAATTAATAATATTCCTCTAAGTTCTTCTAAAGAGTGTATATTTTTATGAAATTATCAATATATACCTGTACAGGTCTTTATTTATGTTTTATATAGCTGTAAAGGTAGCATTGTTTACGTTAACGTTGCGATATTTTGACGCATATTTATGCGACGTCATGAACAAGAATGGGATATAATATTTCAAAATATATCCAGCTAACATGCATTTTTCATTATGTAAGTTCATTAATATCTCTCACAAACGCAAAATGCAATTTTTTGTTCTACATGTGATAGAATACCATACTTACTAATTTATTTTTCATTATTAATGGCAAATATTTGAATCAATTGATATGTTTGAAATCTTTTATAAAATCATATTTATCAGAGAAAATAGTTTTATTGGTGAGTTTTCATATGTTAGTGGACTGATGCCATGAGATTCATGCCGCTAAAAATATTTAAAAGAACTTGAAACAAAAAAGGTGCAGTGAATGTTGTAAAAATCACCATCATACTTTAAACAGTTTACTGTTTTATAGTTTGATGACCCTACTCAGTTTGTCGCCTTTTTTTGATGACGTCATTGCTTCTCTATCTTTCGTCCCTCTGCTCATTGCACTTTTTTGAAAGATATATCGTCGTGTTATTAAATACTGATTGAAACCAATTTCGCTTCTATGACTTTATCATGAACAGTTGACTTAACAAAATATTGACTTCAGATGGAACTACGCCTAAGCAGAAAGATCCTCATTCAATTTTGTCGCTCATTGAATTAAAAATTCTTATGTTGCGAGTAAATCTTTTCAAGGTATCCAGACTTTGAGGTTTGGACATCCGGACTGCGAATCAGCACAAAATTATCTCTCCTCTGCCTTAATAATTTGTTCTCTCGAGAAAAAAAGTGTTATCTGGACTTATTTTGTCTATCTCTATTCGGCGGCCAATTCTACATGTACAGTATGTGATTATATAACACGAAGCACCACCATCCCATTTCCGTGTTTTTTTTTAATTTACATTTAAGATTTTTTTTTACTCTCTGTCAATTAGTTTTCGGTCAGATCTCAAAGAATTGAGATATTGTGAATTTTACGACACATTGGCATCAGTAAATGAAATTGATTATGAGATGACAAATGCTCACATTTAAAAATATGTTTCCCCTGCTACTATAAAAAGAAGTCGTTATTTGAGATGTATTGATTGGTTATACCAATGCTTATTGAAACATTTTTATCAGATTTATTCAAAGATATAAGCCGTATGTCTTATAGTTAAGAAGTGGAAAGAAAAGAATGATGTTGTTTTAGGTTTAAGAATTTGTTCCTGTACAAATCTGTACGAAAAATGTCTAACATATTTAATGTTTTACTGAGTGGACATAAAAATCGATGTTTGACCGCTGAGTGAGATGTTGGACTTGTCGATGATATGTTAGACCGCTAACGTCACATTATGGGCGGACCTTAATCTCATTTGCTTTCGTTGGTGATAAACAGTGATGGATATGATGTTTACATCACGGAACGCAGTACAAGATAAATGCATGTAAAAAAAAAAGCAATAAAAGGTATTAAAAAAAAAATTATTGACCGTGTTCTCGGGCAAAATGTGTTTTGTCGACCCTCGACCCAAGTTTGGTTCGAAGGTCGACAAAGTGCATGTTGCTCTCGAACTCGGTCATTAAATGTATAATATTTCTCGTACATTAATACAGTAGTTTATCGTTTCGATTCAGCGCATAAGTTCTAAAGACGTTCGTAATAACCAACCTTTGTGAACGACTAAAGGGATAATATGATTGAAGTTGTTATAGAAAATGATTTAGTGTGCATGTATCTGAAGACCTGTGCTCGCTGGTCTGAAAAAAAAATGAAATGGACCACAGTCACCATAAAACTACATGGTCAGTTCTGCAGTTAGTGTGCATGTCGGTGTGGCTCACCGGCTTTTGGCATTCTTGCTTTTCTTATTTTATTTTTAAAACAATATTCCAACAGAGAATTCGAAGTAAATTCATGTTATCATAAAACAGAATTGTAGAGCTATTGTTCTGATACATGCAGAAATATTACCAGATACAACGTGATACGCGTATTGAACAGACCGAATTTAACTTTACATTTCACAATGTCAAGGTTTTGTGTTTTCGTCCTTCTTCACAACGTTGTATACGAGAGGTGCAATTTCACAATAAAATAAAAAAACTTGACGTTGTGTAGATATATCGGTTGGTACATAGATGAGCTAAATACTTGTACTTAATTTCACCCCCGTAGTAAACAAGGAACGAAAGGTACACTGTTCATGTACCACACGGTTAGTTCATTATTAAAAAGCATGTCGAATTCTCGGAAAAGTAAACAGGGTTTATTTCATCTTGTAGAGTGTGACACAGCAACTTCCATGGAGCAGATTAAATCATTAAAACAAATCAAACCTTTAAACCCAGACGCGGATCTAGAGGGGGGTCGGGGGGGGGGGGGGGGGGGGGGGGGGGGGGGGGGGGTCAGGACCCCCCTGGAATTTACAAGGTTAAAAAATGTATATACTAAGGAAAGAAAAAAGTTACCTTGGACTCCCCTTGGAAAACGCGGACCCCCTGGTAAACGTGAATATGTGTGAAATAGGTAGGAAAAGTGGAAGATTTGAGGCAATAGATGTCATAGACTAACCCCCCCCCCCTCCCCACGAAATAGGTTTTTCATGTTTGGGCGATGGTAGTTGTTTTTTTTTTTTGCTTGCTGACTTGGGTGGACCCTCTGGAAAAAAATTTCTGGATCCGCGCCTGAAACCTCTTTCCTTCCTATACATCTTATCTACACAGTTATTGTTGAACGTTGCACAGGCGCGGATCCAGGAATTTTTCAAAGGGGGGGTTGAAGGGGAAAAGAGTTATTTTAACATATGTTGTACTCATACACATAGTTATAAATAGCTCAGTAGGATACAGGGTGGAGTATGGTTTTTAGTTGGAGAATGATCAACCTGGGAAAAAGTATTTGTATTGATTAAATACCAGAAAGTGTTTGAAAAAGAAAGGAAATTACATTTTTGAACCTGAAAATCCTATTTTTGTAAAGGGGTAGGGTATTATTTTGTTTTCACAACCGATTTTCTTTGTATATTAAAAAGTTAAGTTTTTACTAAACATTTACTATGGTAAAAACACAACAAAACATTGGATTTTTTTTCTTTCTCTTTCTTTTTTGCGAATCCAAAGGGGGGGTGCAACCCCCGTAACCCCCCTCTGTATCCTCCACATGTCATCTTTTCTTGGTAGTTTGCTATATCAGTTTTGCTTTTGAAAATATAATCAAAAGAATGGAACAGGTGCAGCCCCCTTGAAGGACAGATCACTCTAAAATTTATTTTTAAGAGGGGGGCGGTCTTAGCAGATTATAAGATTGATTTATTTTACATGTTCTAGGGGGTCTATATAATGATATGAGTGGTGAGAACAATATCATTATGTTTATGGTTAAAATATTACATCAAGTAAAACTTTACCATTCATTTAGTAGGTAGAGGGTAGGATGAATTAAGATTTTTTCGACATGAAAATATATAAACGTAAACTGAAAATAAATACAAGTTAAGAAAATATATGAGCTCTTTTCGAAACTTTTCACCTTTACACAGATATCTCATCACAAGTTCATTATATATTACAGAGGCGATCGATCGATTGATTGTACATAAACTTGTAGTTTAATGTTCAGGCCTCTTGAGAATATTTCACTCATATGGAGACGCCACTAGTTGCCGATGGAGACCTGGAAATTTTGCCTTATGCTCGGCACTTATCCAGGGTCATTTAGAAGTGAGGTAATTTTTTTCGTGCCTTCTACGACGCGGGAACTCGGTTTATACGGTCTCATCTGAAGAACCTGTCTCCACGTCCCACAGTGGGATTCGAACCCGCGACGTAAAGATCAATTCCTTACTTCGCGACTCTATAGAGCATAATGCTATAACCACTGCAATACGCTGGTTATTGTCAATTTCTTAGCAGATATATAAAATGCGTGTCTTAATAATGATCTAAGTTTTGCTGATGCTTTCTTGGAGCATAGACATAAGGCGCTTCAGGTCTATGCTTGGAGCACATGCATACTTTGTGATTCTTGACAATAAAAAAGTATCTTTAAATTTTCTATTCTCTGCAGTTTTGTTATTACGATACAATGTAAGTAGGCCCCTATATATTTCTTATGCTTCAGATTAAATTGCACAAAGGCTTATAGATCTAATGTTAAACCCACATTGTGACGTCATTATTTTTAAAAATGACGTACAGCTGTACTTGTATTCTAAATTGTTTTATCGATAAGACTTTATAGACAAAGGCATTGCAACTAAATGTATAAAATTACATTGACTTGATATTCATAATATTGATGTGAAAAATTCATCCTATAAAATTACGATTTTTCAGCGATATCTGGCGAGTAATATTACGTCTTATATACATGTAGCACCATTCTGTCTCATTCATGTGTTTTGGTGGTTAAAAAATTAACACATTTTAAAAAAATTAACATAGTCCGCAAAATAACACCATCGTAATTTTTTGCATAAAGAATGCTTTTAAATCAATATTTCATCTGAGAAAATTTCAAAGTGGTGTTATGATGCGGACCTATTAAAAAATGCTTTTAAGTAGTTGATTTTTAACGATTTTTCCGGAAATACGCATTCCATGCATGTTTTGACCGCCATAAAATAGTTAAACGGGGACACATTCTAAAAATTTTGATTTATATTTTAAGCAAGCATATATCCAACATTTATTTCCACTATAAAGTTTTGATTCAGTTGAAACTTAAATTTATGGAAATTCTCGGGGCCAAATATAATAAGAAGTGAATTTTGTTCTTTAGGTAATTTTCAAAGGAATTTACAGGTTAGGGGAAAATGACGCATTTTATGACGTCATAATGCATTGCTTAGATGGAAAATTGCGTCACAATTAATAGATAAGTGGTCACCAACACTCCAAGTGATAAATACTGCATTTGCAGCCTAAACTGGACGGTTTTGATTTTTCAGAAATTCTCAGGGCCAAATAAGGCCAAACATGGCTCTTCTCCTAAACTTTTGGATATTTATAAAGACTGGAATGATTGAAAAATTATATATACAACATCCTTACATAGTCTCTAATTTTGAGAGTCCCAGGAAAGTATCTTTTTTCAATACGGAAATGTTATTGTCATGAATGTACCTACAAAAATAAAATTTTTTAAATTAATTGACGATAATTTTTTATCGTGTACTTTATTTGATATTTTATGTTTAGTGAATGATAAGTAATTGCTTTATCAAAATTTCCATTTCTAATTTGTTTCTCTTTGATAACTCTTTGAAAGTAAGCGGAATTTATTTCTTGATAATTCTACCGGAATGTAAATTAGGCAGGTCGATAGGTCAAAGGCTATGAAGGCCTACAATATAATAGACATTCAAATCTTGTGCGCATCTGTCTCTGTGTTTGATGCTTAAGAAGCCAAATATGCTTGTAAATCTCGGCTGCCTTTGAGTTTAACGTCACTTGACGAGGACTATTGAAGTTGGCATGAAAGTCCTCGTGTAATTCAAATGTAAGTCATAATTTTTAAAGTCTAAATCTACAGTTTATTTCATAATGAAATGGAAATATAAGGAAACACTGTCTAGTAAGTAAAGTACATGTACGAGGGCTGTTCAAAAATCATGGAGACTTTACTTGAACTCAATAAAAAGCAGAGATAAAGTCCGGAAAATTCGTCAACATTTAATTAGGAATGTACAAAACAATTATGCAAAATTTATGAGTTACAAGATAATTAGATAAGTTCATGCATATGTCTGTCGACCTGGAGCAGCATCGCTACGTAATTTTTACGTCATGAAAGCCGGAGATATTTTCACATCTGAAACAATTTGGAAGCGTTTACTTTTTTTCTTTGTCATCATATATAACATTACAAAACTCAAAATTTCTTTTTTTCTAAACGGTTTTTTTTTTAAATGGGCTTTTTTTACCAGTGTAAATTTTCATTCGTCATACAGTATAAATTTAGGATGAATTTGCATCATGCAGTGCCGATATACGCAACGCAGTTCAATGTTGTTGATTCCGTAAGGTCAAATTTGGTGGTCGATCATTCGTAGATTCTGATTTTACTCTGGTTCAATTATTTGTCAGAAAAAAGAAATAATTATGAAATAACAAATCCTTAAAACATGTTTTACAGTCTTGTTGTTATTGTTTTAGCAGGTTTGTCAGACTGGTAAAATGTTTTAAATAGTGCAACACAAAATTTTAATTATCTCGCTGCTCCACCTTGACGTCAAATTCCATTTTGTCGTTTTAATCAGAATTTTTTACCGCACTTAAACACCCAATTTTATGTAAACGCCCCAAAAATCTACCTTATTCAAGATCAATGATTTACCGCCTGTCAATCATAAAAAAAAAACAATAGCTTCTGATTTGATTGACAGGTCATCTACCTGTGCTTCCTGATGATCTGAGTTTGCCATGTTTTGAAAACAATTACCTGGTCATGCGTCCAACTCTTTCATGTACCCGCGTAGTATACACGCGGGTAAGATAACTCCAATATGTTTTAATTTTATTTCAAAAAATAATTGAAAGTATATTATTAAAACATTGACATTATAAAATTTTCTTTTCTATCTTCACTGCTGTTTGTTACTTGTAAGTGTTATATCGTCCACGTTATCTCTAGAAAAAAAAACCGCGTCCACAGAAACCGGCTCTATTTGCCGTAATTGGTAGTCCGACGATTTAAAATATTTTTAAAGAAATGGGATAGAAGAAAAATATTCAACACTAATAAGCGGTATAGCATAGTTTTAAAAAGATGTTTTATTTTGTACTATGGCTACAATCCGCACGATGTTGTACAGAAATTGATGTCAGAATTAATGCTCGAATTTCCTCGCGTCTGTATTTACGTAATGAAAATGTGAAGATAATTAATAGTTATCGATTCTGAAAAGAAATCTTTCTAACAATAAAATTTTGTTAACACACGAAGAATAAAAAATGTGGAATATTTTGTACAACACTGTTGACCAGGGAAAAAAAATTCCGATCGCGGTAAATGCATGATTGTTCACATGCACGACGGATAGGTGGATTAATAATTTTTTTTAATTTCAATATTCAGACCTTTTTAACCAAGTGATTTCTTTTATTGAAGATTAAAAAAAGATAAATATTATTGATTTGTAGATTTTTTTTTATACATGTAAGGAAAACATTTTCTAAAACGATAAACCGAACATGTATCTTATTATTTTTTTTCCTTCAAAACATAACCATGATTGCGATGAATGCGTTAAGTTTACAAATAAATTTCATATTAAAATAATTATTTTACGTAGTTTCACTACGTAATGATGACCCCGATTACCGAATACAGACTTCCTGTGTAATGCTACGTATACACAGATTTTTGACATCTTGGGTATTTAGGGTCTCCAGGTAAATAACACCACTGTTACTTCGACCACTCCCCCTCCTCAGGTAACCATACGGTAAAAAAATTGGGTCTTTAATTTAATTTTGAAAATGATCTCCGCATTTTATCAGAATTCTAACAAACTTACACAACATGCAGTCAAAATAAAATTGAAACTTTTAAAGATAAATTCAATTACAGTGCTGCTATCCCACAAGTTGACATGGGATGGGATCGGTTAGAATTCAAGATTGAGGATTCACGATAGGAGCATATAGAAATTTATTCAATCCTATCCTATCCTGTATCCTACAGCCAATCGGATTCGAGCAAAGGTTCATTCATATTTCAGAATTATTTACAAAAACGAAATACAATATAAAATGTTTATAAAAGAAAAATTCAAATAGAAAATAAAACATTACCTTTACTAAACAGATTTACACTATAAACTTCGAGTAATACGGCGTACGATCTAACCGTGAACAAGCACCGGAAGAATATTTGAGAATGTAAACAACGAAGAGTCCAGGCATCGAAAGACCGTATTTCTTCAGCTTGTTTGGATGATTTAACCAATTTTTATTTGTGAAAAAGTGTAATAACATATTTTCCTGTTAAATTTGCTCTGTTTGAAAGGATAATTCCACAGGAACCGTCGACCGTGGACTTGAATAGATGATGTGCGAGAACATGTAAGTAAACTACAAACTGTACACTGTACATGTGTGTATTTTTACACTTTTTGGCCCCTTAAAAATGATCTAATGACTTAAATTATAAACATTTTATTCTATTTTATGGAAACAAAAATAGGGTGCGGAAAAATAGAGAAGTAGACGTAGTGTAGATAGAAGTAGCTAGATAGAAGGGGGGATAAATATTTACAAATGCTCTGTCACATTATTCAATCAGCTATCAATGAGCTCTTAGACTAAAACAATCATATGTATTATGCCTTAATCAGTTTGTTACTATTATCATTCTCCTAGTAAGGTTAGAAAATATTCTTTCATTTCAGTGCAATTGATGATAAATGAATGTAGAATCATTATGACCATTTTTAATGCTACTGTTTAAATGTTTGATAAGCACATTCAGCAGTCAGCACTGCACTTATATTGTATGTACATTTGTAATGATGTATTGTGAGTTATGAAACACAAGTTAATCTTTTAATATTTATTATTACAGAAAATGGATTTGCCTGCACTCATGCGTCATCACAGTATAAACATGACCAAGTTTTGTTAAAATTGGCCCAGTGGTTCTTGAGATTGTAGACACTACAATATTTGTAGAAGGATTTTGAGTTTTTTTGACTCGCCCACAAGAGCGGTTGTAACTGTGAGGTATATGCGTCGATATAATTATTACTTTTGGACTGGTCCTAGCCCCCCACCCCACTTTTTTGCAAACGTAGACATTATATAGGCATTAAAAATTGGGGGCTACCATTTACGTTTTGCCCCCATCCCCCTACACCCATTTTCAAATTGCTTCTGATGCCTACATTCTTAAAGAAGTGGACAGGCTTTCACCCATATCCACGATATTCACTTAAAACTAAAGAGAATACTTCAGTAGCTATATAAAGTACCCAGGTAAAGGGTTGTTCGAAAAGTTCGTGGACAACTGTCATATCTCTTTTATTTGACGTCATATGTTATCCAAATTTAGTAGAAATATTTTAACAATAAATCCAAATGATTTGTATTAATATTTGTCAAAATATTACGATAAATTTAAAACTTATCTAGATTTTAAAAATGCAAAAATCGGATAGCGGAGCAGGTCAAAATTTAGTAAGTTACAATCAAAACACTTAATAATGTCTGAAGTCATATTCTCTACAAAAATGGAGCAAAAACGAAAAACAACCTAGAAATTCGTTTAAGAACGTCACGGAGCAGCAGATAACGATGCAATTTTGTGTTTTTCTTCGGGAAAAATCCTGAATAAACACTAATAAAGTTGTAGGAATCGAGAAATATGTCGCAAGTGAGCTGTGCGTGTGTGTACATATACAGGCAGTATTTCAGTGACAGAGACTCAGTATCGGATGAGGAAAAGCTGTGAAGAAACGGTTTAACTTTAAAAATCTGAACAAAAACTTTGAGAAGTTTGAACGTCGAGAAAAGACATGGGCGCTTCAGAGTTGCTTATCCTGTGAAAGCAGAGTTAAGTAATAAAAGCAATGAAAACCTTAACAAAGGAAATTATACAACGAGAGCAATTCTTTAAAAAATATATTTCAAATATTAGAAAAAGGATTTAATGAATTTACATTGGATTATGATCTGTGAAATGTATAGGGATAGTATTTTTTAGAAATTCTTGACGCATAGTTTTGACGTTACATTGCCGTTAAGTGTGCTCCGCGGGTACAAAACATGTTGATTTTAAACTGAAGTAAATTGATTTCGGTTACATGGAATGGAATGAAACTTTACACATCAACAAAACAAATAATTTAACATAATAAATTGTACTTATTTTATATTTCTACTGAGTTATATAAATTAGACTGACATCGTCCACGAACTTTTCGAACAACCCTCGTATAATAGGACTGAAACAATTCATCAAAACATTGATAATAGAGAAGTTGAGATTTCGAACGTGTATGCGTACGGGTACATGTAGAAGGGGAATAACCTAAACTCTGTGTGTATTACGTCATCAATTTTAGTGACGTCAAGATTGCTACACGCTCGTAAAACTTGTTGAATGGAATCTTCACGTAAGTGAAAACGTGTAGCTTTAATAATTAAAATTAGCCAATTTAAGTGTGAAAATGTGATAATCATTGTTATACATTATATAGGTTGTTAAATTTCACGAGCACTTATTTTCATCAAATTTTGTTTACTAACTGATGACAAAAACCCTCTAAATAGTTGAAACAGAGACACCGATCGCGGTGAACACGTATTACTACATGTTACGCGTCATAAAAATCTCAACAGACGAATTTTAAAAAATGTGTAAGTGAACGTCAAAATATATACAAGTACATGTACACGTTCGCGTAGCTCTCTATTGTTCAATACATAATTTCTCAATTCAATATTCAATTCACTACCTCAATTTTCAATCAATACATCTTTTTATAATCAGGGTAGATTACATTTGTACCCCTTGAAATGAACTCATTTTGACAGTTTGACATCCAAGAGAGAGATAGTTGAGACAGAGAAAGTTTAAACGCAGGCTGCTACGGCTATAATTGACAAAGACAATGTTTTATTTTAATCGACAGAAGCAAAAGAAGCATTTTATTTTTGTATCACAACCTTTTACGTATCTTTTGGAATCTGAATACATATGTTTTCTTTGACCTAAAGATCAGTTTCTTTTTTAACAAGTTTAAAATGTATCGCATCGAAAAAATTGAATTGCAAAACGTATCGTATTGTGGAGGGGGTGTATCGTTTCAGTCCTACTATGTAAAGCTATGAAAATAATTTAAGCTTTCAACATGATCATAATTCTGTAGTTTAAATGCTGGCAATGTGATTATTCTAGATCTGACAGAATTTGATGCGAGTGTGCTCATCAGTGCTGATGCCATAATTGTAGATATTGATAGATATTGCTATATTAAAATTATATCTAGTAATTACACATTCATGTATGATGTAGGGGAAAAAAAGCTCTACTGTTAAAATGATGCCTACAGTCCTACAGACCCGGCTTGTGGTATTGACTTGTCCCGAGACACAGTTAGATTACTCTTCATACAACTAGAAACATGTACTGACGTCTTTATACTTTGGAATTAGAACATTTTCAATGAAAAAACATAAACGAATACTGATCAACCGTCACAAACCTGTCATCCTTCATGGTCATGCAAGTAAAGAAGCACATGTAGCGTAAACCGAAAGTGAAACTAAGTTTTAAAACAAGAGGCCCATGGGCCACATCGCTCACCTGAGAAGCATTGACCATTCTATTCTTTACCAGATTTCCCCCTTGTTATACATAATGCATCCCCACCCTACCCCACTGATCATAATTCAGACATTTTGAAATCTACACTACCCCATGATCCTTCCATGGGCACATATGTTTCAGCTTTTTTGGCCCAGTGGTTCCTGAGAAGTAGATTTTCAAAGATTTTTCCTATATATTTCTATGTAAAACTTTGATTCCCATAATGGCCCCGCCCTTCCCCCGGGGGTCATGATGTGAACAATTTAGAATCTACATTATACCAGGATGCTTCCACATAAGTTTCAGCTTTTCTGGCCCAGTGGTTCTTGAGAAGAAGATTTTAAAAGATTTTTCCTATATATTTCTATGTAAAACTTTGATTCCCCATTGTGGCCCCGCCCTTCTCCAGGGGGTCATGATGTGAACAATTTAGAATCTACATTATACCAAGATGCTTCCACATAAGTTTCAGCTTTACTGGCCCAGTGGTTCTTGAGAAGAAGATTTTCAAAGATTTTTCCTATATATTTCTATATAAAACTTTGATTCCCCATTGTGGCCCCGCCCTTCCCCCGGGGGTCATGTGAACAATTTAGAATCTACACTACCCCAGGATGCTTACACATAAGTTTCAGCTTTACTGGCCCAGTGGTTCTTGAGAAGAAGATTTTTTAATGACCCAACCCTATTTTTGTCTTTTCTTGATTATCTCCCCTTGCAAGGAAATATGTCCCTTCATTTTAATAATTTAATTTCCCCTTCACCCAAGAATGCTTTGTACCAAGTTTGGTCAAAATTGGCTCAGTGGTTCTTGAGAAGAAGTCGAAAATGTGAAAAGTTTACAGACGGACAGACAGACGGACGGACAGCTAGACAGACAGACGGACGGACGGACGGACGACGGACAAAATGTGATCAGAAAATGCCTTTGGCTCAGGTGAGCTAAAAAATGGGAATTTAAACATGAACATATTCGATCCACTTGTAGTCTTTATTTTTTAAATATACATTGATAAACTAATTCACCATGATAACAGATAAGAAATTTTTTCCTCTTTTTAAGGCTTCATGATATTTATATTGATTTTTAAACTGTTCAAATCTGTCGGTTTTTTCTTCTTTGTTGAGAGTGGGGGGGGGGGGGTATTTGGGTGGTATTTATGATTTCACTACGACACTGTACTTAATTTTTTTCCTGTTAATTGTCTTAAGTAATTTAAAATTATCCAAATGCTGAATGAGTTATTGTGCTTCATACCTTTTAGACCAAATTAAATTCAAATGATGTCGATTTTTTTTTACCTTTTATTTGGTTCCTAGTTTAGATTGTTAATTTAATTTTAAAAAACACGCTATGCATAATAATAGATATGAAAATGATAAACTTACTTATCAAGCCGAGAAAGGAAGTCTTTATAATAAGTAAGACAGTTGACAACGCCTCTACTTATAGAGTAGTTGTGTACCATACGAACACAGGAAGCCATACTGTAGAAGGGTGACACCAATGTTTCCTACCAGTACACCGTCTACCTGTCTACCTGCCACTTCCACCTGTATATTTACCATCTACATACTGCCCCCTTTACCTGTTCGCGTAGTGGTTGTGGCCAGAGGGACATAATCATTTCAGGGCTACCCGCGCCCTCTCATCTTAGTCGGATTTTAATAAAATTCAGTTCCGTAAAAATCTTAATTTTATTGATTATTAGGTATCTTTTGGGAAAACAATTTCTACATGTAATACCATTAGAAACAGATAAAGTTCATATTTAATACATTTGAATACAACTTATTATAATTAATATATTAAAAACCAAGTAAAAAAAATGTGTAAAAAAAAAAATTATGTATATATCGTGAAATCAACTTACGTGTTCTTCTGTGTTGACTGCTTTAAAAGTGTCTGCTGCCTTTTCTTTCCAAAATGTCTTGTGTTTGTAACGCTATTTTCAAAGCATTTATAAATTAATCTATTTTTTAAAAACAAACCGACGTCGGTAATTACACTATCTGTAATTAAGAGTTAGGACGGGCAATCTGGAAACATATAATTAATTATACGATTATTTACCAGGAATTAAAAACTGATTAATTGTAAGTAAATAGTTTATATTTAGATCTATATTAGTCGAAGAAATAATTAAAAAAGAAATCATGCTAAATACTTGTAAGTTAACTAAATTATATTGAATGGAGATTATTCGTTTCGTCATAAAACGTTCTGTATTTTATAACAATCCTATCGTGTTTTGCGTGTATCCTATCGTGAAAACCGTTTATCAGGTCTATCGTGTTTTGCGTTTATCGTTTTTTTCTCTCTCTCTCTCTCTCTCTCTCTCTCTCTCTCTCTCTCTCTCTCTCTCTCTCTCTCTCTCTCTCTCTCTCTGTCATGATCAGGAATAGGGAAAAAAACGGCGAAAAAGAATTTCAATGTCATCCAGATTAACTTCTTTTTTTAACTTTTTCTGTTGACGTGATTTTTAATAAATTCTTTAAATAGTATGCATACCTTTTCTTTTAAATTTGAATGATTCTATTTAAAATTAACTAGCTTGCATTTGTTAGCTTAAATTTACCTATAATTTTGATATTCTACATTAAATTATTAATATTAATCTTTTCTTAATTAAGGAGAATAAACATAGATACGTAATTCTGAATAAAGGATATTTGATATCGAGATATAATTCTCCATTCAGGAGACGTGGTAAAGAGATGAAATTCTTAATTAAGAAGACATGGTATTTACATAGATATTTTTCTCTCTCCTTCCTCTGACTTTTCTCTTTCTCCTCTCCATTTCTTTCTATCTTTCTCTCTTTCAATTCTCTTTCTTCTCTTTTCTTTCCCTTTTTGTCTTGTTTTCCTCTCTCTCTCTCTCTCTCTCTCTCTCTCTCTCTCTCTCCAACAATGGAATTGCTTCATTTATTTACGTTGTAGTTTTATTTGACCTGGTACAGAGGATATGAATTACATTTTCATTATTTTCTTTCCAGCATAACACCAATCAGGTTTTAGATTTGATCAGTGATGTAAAATATCGTAAAATTGTTTATTTTAATCGGGCAATATCTTCTGAAAACCATTTTCTATTTTAAGATAGAAGATTCTGTGCATTTGCGTATGAGATTCCAAAGCATGATAAAAGTCAGACATACATTTACTAAATTTTTTTAAAAATAACTTTCTCAGTCACATTATTATTCAGATTTAAGTAATTATATGAAAACACGCTACGATAGTCGTTGAAATAAGTAATTATTACCACGGAATTTTTTTTTGTTTTCACTCAAGACCTGTAAAACAATTGCTAAATCCCGTCTTCCTCAAATTAAATCTTGTAATATTTTTGATAATAATATGTTTTATGCATACATATGTAATTTCCCATTTCTGTGGTTAGAATGTAGTGATTGTAGTATATTTCATGTATATATCAAGTTTCAGAGCTAGGACGTTATGTAATGCATAGTCTCAGGTTTTGGGGCTTTGCGTTTATTAGTCGTGAGCTAACGTCGGAGATATCACGTGATTATTATCGCTGGTGGATGCTGCAAGTGTTTGTACACACCATTTTTTGTAGAAAAACATAACGATTTCGGATTATTCATCTTGATCAATGCTTAATAATCAGTGGATTAGCAGTGCATACGACTTTATGCGTAAGTGGTGATATTTCGGATTCGCTTTTTGACTGTTTTTGACTCCATCGGAGCCTGGGTACATGCGGGGCGTTTCGAAATGGCGGACATGACGAGGGTTGTGCTAATCGGCCATTCGTAGATTAGAAGGAAGGACAAGTATATGAAAGACAATATGTGATAAAGAAATCTTTGTTTTGACCTAAATTATAAATAGTTTCATTGTTGATCCGTGGCCAAGGTGGGTTAAACGTTAAGGGTTTGGCGACATCGTGAACACTATGTACTTTCTCCACAGCCCCTGACATTAGCCTTTTTCAAATCGGAGGTAACGAACTTTCCTTCGACCCCCCACAAAGATTGTAAGGTATATTTCTTTTACGAACTTCCTGATTCATGGTACGAGTGTGAAACATGTAATTTTATGCAACTTCTCCGACGGGATCCTCGCAACTTACCACTGGGATGCAACAATGTTGTTGTTGAGATTAATCAGCTTAGAAACTCTGTGTCTGAATCCTTACCATATGTGTCATTTTGGAAACACCGGGGTTTTGGGACTAACCTACAGTAACTGAGGGAGTTCACCTACCTACAAAATCATGCAGTACCGATCCAGTACCTATGGTCAATGGTCAATTAAAGATGCGGTGGTCAACACTTGCAGGAGGCTAAGGCCAGTATAAATTAATTTGAAGTTTGATATAATGGTATACATGATATATGAGCATAAATCATGGAAATGAATAGATGCATATGTATAGGACAAGAGTCAAATATCTAGTAAGATATTTAGAAAGATGTCTGTTCTAAACATTCAAGTACTAAAAAAAATATATATCTTTCTTTAAGTTATATATAACTTCATGAAAACCTGCAGAACATAATGTCAAAAATTTCCATGCTAATGTCTCAAAGTTATTGTTCGCAGGGTAAACTTACAGTATACATATGTCATATTTTTCCATGTTAATTGCTGTATTAAAGTTATTGGTTCGCAATGTGAACCAGCAGTATACATGATGTCAAAGTTTTCCATGTTGCTGCATCAAAGTTATTGGTTTGCAATGTGAACTAGCAGTATACATGATGTCAAAGTTTTCCATGTTACTGTCTCAAAGTTATTGGTTCGCAATGTAAACTAGCAGCATTCATGATGTCAAAGTTTTCCATATTGCTGTATCAAAGTTATTGGTTCGCAATTTGAACCAGCAGTATACATGATGTCAAAGTTTTTAATGTTACTGTCTCAAAGTTATTGGTTTGCAGTGTGAACTAGCAGTATACATGATGTCAAAGTTTTAAATGTTACTGTCTCAAAGTTATTGGTTTGCAATGTGAACTAGCAGTATACATGATGTCAAAGTTTTCCATGTTACTGTCTCAAAGTTATTGGTTCACAATGTAAACTAGCAGCATACATGATGTAAAAGTTTTCCATGTTGCTGTATCAAAGATATTAGTTCGCTATGTGAACTAGCAGTATACATGATGTCTAGTTTCCCATGTTACTGTCTCAAAATTAATGGTTCGCTATGTGAACTTGCAGTATACATGATGTCAAAGTTTTCCATTTGCTGTATCAAAGTTGGTTATCAGTGAGTACTGGGTAAGTCATGTGGCTGTCTCAAGGTATAACTAAACTGTGATATATTCAATACAAGATCAAAAGCAAGGCATGTTTGTTTTTCTTTTATAAAGACTTGATTTATCAGTAAAATGTAACAGTTATGAAGCCACTGTTGTTGAAATCTTCATCATTTGATTATCAAAGTATGCAATTATGAAAGGTCATTACCTAAAATGTTGGTGATACCTTTCATCATAACAGCAGAAAATACATGAAGTAGTTCGCTTAAAATATATAGTCATAAATTATATTCTAGATAGAATTCAGCTTTCAGCTTCAATCATGCCAAAGAGACGGCCAGACACAGACGAAACCTGGAGAAGAGGAAAGAGTCTAAAAAAATCAGAGTGAAGTGTCAAAACTGGTGGAGCATCCATCCGTGCAGATTGATAATGAAAACAAGCAGACAAAATTCTAAAGGAACAAGGTAGTGGCGGAACCCTCTTAATATGCTACAAGCAACATATCAGAAATACTCAATCAGTTATTAAGTTCAGGCGAGCCAGCAACGCCAAAAATAGCATATTGACATTGATGGGATTCCGCTCGGTGCAACAGTAGCACAACGCATAAAACAAAAAATCTGGGAAGATCAGTATTTAGATTTGCGTGTGCTGCTGCAGCAGCGAGAGGATCCAGTATCTTGGGGGATCTTCGACTTCCAACACCAGTCAACCCAAATAAATTAAGTGAATTTCTAGTTCATCATGCTAGATCTCTTTCAACTTAATTAGTGCAGGGTTTGAAATAGGATTTTCGCCTGGGTTGTGTTGCAGACCCCATCATATCCAATATGTTGAGTAATCATAAATCAGCAAGGGAGCACCCAAATATTATCAATGATCACATAGAAACAGGTCTGCAAAAGGGAATTGATGGACCATTACCTGCACCCCCATTAGATCACTTTGTTGTATCACCCCTACTGCGGCCCTAGACTTAGTGTCAAAAGGTAATTCAAAAAATTTCGGAATAATTCATTACCTGTTTTTTTCCTAAAGACCAGTCTGTGAATGCCAACATCCAAAAGAGCTCTCTGCTGTACACTGTGATTGGATTGTTAATGTTGGAAGTTTGGTTAAAAAATTTGGTCAATATATTTTAAGAGCAAAGTCTGACATCAAAGAGGCCTATAGAATAGTTCTAATTCACCCTCTAGATCACCATCTATTAGGTTTTCATTGGGAAAATCCATTTTTAATATTATGATATATGGTAACCAATGGGAGCAAGTAGCAGTTGTCAAATTTTGAAACATTAAGTTATGCACTACAGTGGACAATGGAAATATTTTTAAAGCAGCAGGGGTCTCTCATATCCTCGACGATTTTTTTTTTGTGGACCCACCAAATTCATCAAAGTGTAGGTATGTTCTAGCCAGTATTTTATTCTCATGTAGGCAAATTGGGGCTCTTTATAAGATGCAATAAACACAGACACCTACACCTAAAATAATTATATATTGGATAGAAGTAGATACTGGGATAATGGAATACAGATATCCATATGAAAAAATTTTAAAAAGTGCAAAAAGGTCTCATTGAAAGAATTACAGTCAGCACATAAGTCTTCTTTACTTCGCATGTAGGGTAGCTAGTAGTACCTGGTAGAGCCTTCTTAAGGCGTTTAATCAATCTCACTTGTTGTTTTGATGATTTTAAATGATATGCTAAGATAGAGGGGAAGCAAGAGCTGACTTAGCTACCTGGTCATATTTTCTGGTCATATACCATAAATCATTTTCATGGAAAATCTGTCTTCCTGAATAAAGAATTGATGTCCTCAGAATATCATAATTTGCAAACAGATGCCGCATGGTCACACAGTTTTGCTGTAGTTTTTGGTTCAAAATGGTTTGCGGATAGATGGCCTGATGCCCTTATACAATGTCAAATATGCATCGAAGAACTTTTTCCAATTGTTATTGCATTTAGAATATGTGGGCACAAGCTTCAAAAGAAAAAAAAAACTTTTCCTATTTGACAATAAGGCAGTAGTAGAGGTCATAAATAAACAGTCATCTGATGAACATAACCTCATGAAATTATTATGTCGGCTTGTACTAGTGGCAATACAGTGCAATAATCACTTTAGAGCTAACCATGCTTCAATAAAATCTAATGTACTCGCTGACAGACTCGAACATTATTCACCAAGCACATTGGCATCACATGTTTCGGCCATTTAATTTTTCAAAAAAATTTGAATTTGCCAGACCCATCTAAGAATATTTTTTTTGGTTCAGAAATTGTTAAAAAGGTGTCAAAAATCATACCAAAGAACAGCCTCAAGACTCCAAATAACGAGGGAAATTCCTACAAAAGTTATAGATGCTATACGTCTTACAAGCTGTACTTGGAATAACCGAATTCTTTTAAGAGCATTGTTTCTTACAGCATTTAAAAAAAATTAGATGGGGAGAATTATTTGTCAGGACACTGCAATCTATGAATCAAGTGTTTAAGGTCAAACATACATTTTGAAACTGAGAAAGGAAATTTAAATTGTAAGTTTAATTTTATGTCACACACAAAAGCTAGCAATCTGGTCAGTCAGTTACTATCTACCTAGAGGCCCAGTCTGAAAAAGATCTCTGTCCTGTGTTTGCCCTTTTTGAGTATATGTGCCAATTTAAACATTTAAAGGGGACCCCTTTTTCAATTTATTGATGGCACCCCGGTTTCACAGTCATTTGTTTCAAAATATTTAGGTGCAAGTATTACATTCATGGGTTTGAATAAAAAATTTACAAAGGTTATGCTTTTTGTATTGGGGCAGCAACTCATGCAGCTAGGTTGGGTTCTTCGAAAAATGCAATTCAACGTATGGGTAGATGGAAATCTGACGCAGTCAAGAGATATATAAGGACAGGATCCTTTACTCTTTCTCTCCAGTAGTTTGGTTTTTTTTTTT
>PRKT01000231.1:96580-115839 GCA_003671525.1 Saccostrea glomerata
CTGCAAGTGTTTGTACACACCATTTTTTGTAGAAAAACATACCCTCCGCCACCCCGTACAACCGTCCCTTAGGTTAAACTTTACTTTGGGATGTATTTTGATAATTTCTTTTGTCTCGTGGCCTATTGTTTGTTGCCACCTTATTTTTCAGCTTAAATGTTTGATATATTTGTGTTTTTTGAGTATTGTCATGATGTTATTTTAAGTTTTGGGAGATCCATAACAAGGTGTAGATACAAATTGTAGAAAGTCATAGGATCTCCCAAATTTCATGTGTTTCATTTGCGTCATTAATAAATGACATATTTACAACAATACTCATTATTGGTTTTCATTCAATCTTAAAAATAACAGAGCTGCGGGAAACTCGGTTTTAAATTTGCACTATTATCATATGGAGGGCATAAATGTTCTTTACTATCTTGTAAGCTTTAAAATCTTTGTTCTGGTGTGCAAAGTTTACCAAATATCCATGAAACAATTCTGACGTGCAGATTAAATTTTGATAAAAATGAGATCCCATTTAAGATTTTCATGAATAAAAAAAAATGCATACCTTACCATATTTGGTAACAGTATGTTAACCTTGTAGAACGAATATGAAGCTTACCATACTCTAAGTTTATGGATAAGAATTCATAGACTAAAGATAAATGATATTTCATAACTATTATATGTAGTGAAGAGTAACATTGAACATTTTCGCCCCAAACCCATTGTCAACAGAGACGCATCCGAGGTTGACGGTGGGTTTCGAATGAAATGTTTTTATGATATTATACAAAGTTTTATACATATTACATAGATACTTGCGCACATAAATTTCTCGCAGTCAACATTTATTTTGGAAAATCACACGCCGTCAAGCAAATTTATTTTTTGCTTCGCTGGAGGCTGAGGCTTCATTATTCAGCGGGTAATAGTGTTTTTATTTCAAGGAAATGTTTCTCGACCAATAAGATTCAACCAATTTAATTGAAAGTAGAATATTTACAAGTACACATAAAAAATTAAGTTAATATGCCCCTTTAATTAATTCTTGTGTTTCACTTGCTTTGTCGCCCCTATCAACATCGAAGTTACTAAATGTTGAATACCTTACCGACCTTTCAACTTTAATTGAGTCCAAAGAAGGGTGTCCGTTATAGTATGTGTTGTCTAATTAGAAAAGGTAGACAAATCTGTGAGAGTTTTTAAAGTAAGAAAATAATAATTTTACTTGAAGTTTCCTTTATTGGTGTTGTTGCTATAGTGACGTCACAATCCATGTCCTCTGACGTGAGATTCCACAACGCTACTCCTGTCAGATTACTCGGGGTTGAACATGTCGGTTCAGATAAATATCCCAACGTCAAGTTTCTTGATTGGGCAAACCTGACAAAATCGGCCAAGATGCAGCTACATTCCAGAGGATTGTAATGTACTGTCCTAGAATAATCAAAACACTTTTCATGTGTGTGCTTAGACTTTGAATTAAAATGATAACATTATCATTTGATATGTATAAATTGATTCCTGCATAAAGCAATTGAATTAATTTGTAGAAACAGAAAATATAAAAACAATGTAAATTAAGCATTTTGATATTATGAAGACTCGAATGATTGAAAATTATATATACAACATCCTTACAGAGTCTCCAATTTTGAAAGTCCCAGGAAAGTATCCCTGTTCAATACGGTAATGTTATTGTAATGAATGTACCTACAAAAATACAATTTTTTTAATTAATTGACGATATTTTTTATGCTCGTGTACTTTATTTGATATGTTATGTTAAGTTAATGATAAGTAATTGTTTTACTAATATTTCCATTTCTAATTTGTTTCTCTTTGATAATTCTTTGAAAGTAAGCGGAATTTATTTCTTGATAATTCTTTCGGAGTGTAAATAAGCAAGGACGATAGGTCAGGGGCTAGGAAGGCCTTCAATATAATAGGCATTCAAATCTTGTACGCATCTGTGTCTGTGTCTGATGGTAAAGAGGCCAAATATGTAAATAAATCTCGTCTGCCTTTGAGTTTAAGTTGGCGAGGACTATTGAAGTTGGCTCGTGTAATTTAATTCTACGTCATAATTTTTAAAATCTTAATCTACAGTTTTATTTCATAATGAAACGGAAATATAAGGAAACACTGTCTAGTAAGTAATGTATGAGGGCTGTTCGAAAAATATGGAGACATTTACTTTAACTCTATAAAGAGCAGAGATGAATTCAGGAAAATTCGTCAACATTTAATTAAGAAATTGAAAAACAGTTATGCAAAATTTACGAATTATAGGATATTTAGATAAGTTCATGCATATGTCTGACGACCTTGAGCAGCATCGCTACGTAATGTTGACGTCATGGCAGCCGGAGATGTTTTCACATGTGAAACAACAGGGAAGCGTTTACTCTTTTTTCTTTGTCATCATATATAACATTACAAAACTCATTTTTTTAGAACGATTTTTTTTAAAATGTGTGCTGTTATATAGGCAAAGCAGGTCAATGTTGTTGATTCCTTTCGGTCACAATTGATGGTCGTATCTTCTGATTTTACCTGGTTCAATTATTGGTCAGAAAAATTAATAATTATGAAACAACAAATCCTTAAAAATTGTTTTGCAGCCTTGATATTATTGTTTTAGCAGGTTGGTCAGAATGGAAATATTTTAAATAGAAATACATAAAATTTTAACTATCTCGCTGCCCCGCCTTGACGTCAAATTCCATTTTGTTGTTTTTATCAGAAATTTTTTCCACGCCTAATTAAATTTTATAATTGTTTTCCGCATTATATCAGAATTATATCAAACTTACACAACATGTGGTCAATATAAACAAAAATTGAATTATTTTCGCCCTTATTATGGGTGCACCGGGGGTTTGAAAGTTGTTGCTAATTTTTTTTCAAATATTTGTTTTGTGACTGCGCCGGATACCCCTACCATTGACACATTTATAGACCATTGAAGATAAGCAATTTAATATTCATAAAATATTTATTGCTTTTATAAATTCTTTTTGTTTGTGAAACGTATATGCGAATTTTCAGCGAAAGACGTTGATTAGAAAGAAAAATATACACAAAGTCTCAATAATTTGCTAACATGGGAAACATGGGATACATGTAAGTTATGCATAACGGTGCGCTGGCATATTATACTAACTAGACAGTGATTCCTTAAATAATGTTACCCTTCAAATATTCATGGTATTATGAATTGATTTTTCAAATAATATAAATACAAAGATTTAAAAAAAAAAGCTAAACTTTTACACTTTGTGTGCACAATTTGGAAATATATTGCTGACAAACGTACAATTAAAAGATAATGATAGATATTGCAATATTAAAGACGTACAACACACTGGGGGAGATAACTCTTGCGATTTCAATTGAACGTTTGACGTGATGTCAAATTTAACGTTAAAAATAAAGCGTCAAAACGACGAGTAAAACGATCCCGATGTATATCAATCATGAAAGAAAATTGGGATATGATAGTGCGTACCATATTCAATCAATAAGTATTTTTTTAATTAACCCGATTAAACTCCGTAAAAAGCAAGACATAAAATACCATCCCTTAATGTTTATTTCATTTCATATACAATAAATTGTATTTTTTATCAAAGCGCAGCATATTTTTATTCTGAAAATTTTATTTTACATTACCTAAAATTCTCATTATGTACAATTGGCTATATAACATTCCGATTAATGATCTTCATTACAATTTGTGCATACACGATATAAATACTATAATTGTTTTTCTTCTTTAATTAAATAAAACAACAATAAATAAACAAAAAACTTTTTACAATGTAAAATCGATGTTGTTCTCAGACCCTTACTGATCAAAGAGGAACAACTCTGAAAATGTAGGAGATGTTTGTTTTCCTCCCTTTATTTACGGTTTTCCACAGAATTAGATACATTTACAGCAAGACCTGATAAATCCGAGAATTGAATACTATAGACCTCATATACACAATGTAAGTATAGAATTGAAAAGAATTGTTCACCTGTACTGAAAATATCTGCATTTATGAATATCCTATTGCAGCAAATCGTAACTTTGACTTTCTGTCAACAATGTCTGTTCGCATTTCCTCGAATCAAAACAAAACGTAGCCTATAAGATTTTAAAAAATATCAATGTGCGATTTGATATAAATTGAAATAGATGAAGAGTTTAATGTTTGATATTTTGAAGTTAATTTGGACGAATACGGAATTTTCATTTTAACTTTAGAAGCGACGACATTGAAAGAAATGCGTACAATATCATGAGGGGTGTATGTACATCTAATGCAAATGTCGATGTATCCCCACGGCTACATACTGTCTCGTTTGAAATAATGACATGAAAGAAACTACAATTATTCCATTTATATCACAGGAGAGTTGAACATACACAATTTTTTAATGAATAAAATTAAAGAAATAAAATTAAAAATCAACATATTTAAGTTCAACAAAACTTGAATTCGTATCCAGGTTTCATGTGATATGGAATGCATAACGCATACGTATATGGACTAAACACAAAAATCTTTCAGTAATTTTTTCCTGATACATATAAAAAGATGAGTCAATATTTATTCTGCATTCATGAATTTCAAAACTAATGCATACCTTCGGATTCTTGACGAAATACCAGTATATTTGCACTGTAAACGACGTTTCGTCAAACGCTTATGGTCTGCGACGCAAAATAGGAAGGGGTGGGGGTGATAGGGGTATTCAAAAATTGCCTAAAAATCTACATTTAAATACGCTTTACATATGAGAACTTTTAAATTTGTAAGTTAATAAATTTTTCAAGCAAAAGCAATATTCCAATTTAATTTTTTTAATATGTATTTGTAGATTCATATAACAAAGTGATCGACCCCCGTCTGAAAGACGCGCAGGAACGTGATTTATTGAGAAAAGGGGAGGGGGTAATTTTCAGCTATTAAATCAAAACCGGTCGTACAAAAATTATACAAAAAATTATGAAGATTATTTTTACTACCAGCTACCTACAGAAAGGTTTTTACCAAAATTAAACGACAAGTTTTTTCACAAAAATAAAGTTGAATTTGAAAAATACGCAATTTTTAAGGCTTAGAAAATTCATAGTTTTTCAGTTTAAGGTCTTTAAAAATTGTTTTGATGATATGTATATCAAAAAGATGACTATGTTTTTGTGTGAAATGGTTAAAGGAATAAGCCAATGAAATTTGACATTTATATCTAACCTGGCTTTTTTGAAAATCAAGGTTTAAGTAGTTTATTGATTAAAAAATTTCTCTCCTAGTAAACAACTAAAGGGGGGTAACTTTCGGAAGTTCTTGTCCAAAAACCACTCGAACGATTTTGTCCAAAATATGCATACATGTAGTAGATATAGTCATGTACTAAATATACAAAAATAAAGAAAATTAAACGACAGGAATTTTTTGGGGTAGGTGTGTTGTACATCCTTAAATTATTGCAATCATGAATAAATTTCAATGTTTGCTCCCTATTTTGCACAGTAACAGCGTTAATGTCACATGCTTTCGTGTGAATTAGGCTTACAAGGAACCGTTTTTGAATTGTGTCATGAGAATTCCTGACCCCGTTTCATATGTCTTACTTGAAATCGTTGGTATTCTTATAAATGGTGTCTTATGCAAACATAAATTAATACTGAGTTGCAATATTCAGGTCTTGTATCTTTTTTTACTTTGATAAGCTTTCTTGTGCTAACTAACATATACTTATTTGGAATGTAAATAGAAACAGCTTGTGTGAATTACTTAGTAGCACGCAATACTTAAAAAAGCAGAAAAATGATTTAATGAATGATCTGGAAAATCCCTGATTAAATAAAGTTAAATAATTATAGTTAAATAATTTAAAGGTAAAAACCGAAAGACTGGATCGTACCCAAAACATACCAATATCTCGTGATTCGAAAGAATTGTGGAAAGCATTCTAAGAACAGAATATTCATAGAATGATAAACAATTCCAAATAGGTAATAAGAGGTTACAGAGCTCTCCTTAACAACAATCTTTGTGTAAACCGAGTATAACATCTACAGCTAATTTACTCTGATATAGATGCTTGTAGAATGAAGCATAGTTAGGCTATTGTCCCCGATGTTAATTGATTTCCGGGTTGGGGTAGGGGAAGCGTGGTTAACTTGTTAACCTTGTAAGATAGGGTCTTAGTTACAAACAGTGGGTCTATGTAGATACAAATGTTTTCATAAACACATAATTAAATAAAGATATTAAGTAAAGATTTCTACGAAAGGAATAACAGAATTAAGATGTAGATAGTCATTTTTCAATATATACGCTGACGAATCGTAATCTTCGTCAAAATCCTTTTTTAAAAAACGATGAATGAAAACCATCATTGTTCAGAGCGGTCCAAGCGTGGTTTAGAATTCTTTCATACGTAATATTGAATACAAATGTCTCTTGCATTGATTTATAAATGTAATTTCTCGGATAAATGAGATTTATTTTTGTAATTTATAAAATAATAAAATTATAATCACAGTATAACTATTACTCTGCATTGCAGTTCATTATTCTTGATAATTTTTTATGCATGGCAGTTGTAAGTAAGGTGGAACAATATAAGCACACTTTCTCTAAGGACAAGAATAACTCACTTCGTGATACATGTACTCGATACAAGTATTTTTGGCAGCATTGAGCTGCGATGAATTTCCATTGTATAAATTGACTTTGGCTACATGTACATATACCAATTACTGTTTTCCCTTGAATTTCATTTAGGCCTACATAATTTGCTCACATTAATGGCATGTTTTATTATGTCCACAGATAAATAGCCTAGACATAAAAATACAATTTCAGAGACAGTAGACATTTCCATTATCCACAATCAGAAGTATAGAAACAAATCTATTATTACATCTTGAGATAACAGACTCAGAAAATTAATGAAAGGGTTCCTTCCATCTCTACTCAATTAAATAAAGATTAAGGAAAACAAATTGTTATATGTATTCAGCCTAATGTCATTAATCAGAACGGAAATCGAAAAGCTTTTAGTAGAAAATAAATCAAAGCCCGGTCCTATAGGCTATTTATAATGAAGTGAGTCCTTTTAACTAAAATTGAAAAAAAAAATCTCAAATAGCAATCAAATATGAATGAACGCAAAAGTAGAATGTTGGAAGGAAATGATTCATTAGCAAACATTGTGGTAGACATTTATAGAACATGTATATCAGTTTCTGTTACAATAAGTACAAGACATACTTACAGTTCACGTAAATTGTATAAGCCGGCAAAGGCTTTATCCGGTATTGTAGTGATATCGTTGCTGAAAAGAGATCTAAGAAGAGAATAAAGAAATACACTGTAGATATTCCTTTAAAACATACACCCTTTAAGAATCTTGACGTCATGAAAATTTGTATTAAATAATGTGATAAATAAAACCCTCAATTGTTCAGAGCCCTGCAAGCCTCGATTGGAATACTTTATATACGTTATATCGATTACCTAGGTCACTCGCATTGATTTTGTAATGTAATTTCTCAAATAAACGAGTTCTATTTTTTATGTAATTGCTAAAATGTTGGAAACATAATACAGTATAAAGACTGCATTGTAGTTTATTATTCTTGATAAATTTTTGTGTATGCAAAAATATGTGACTCATATTAACATTTAACAACATGCACAAGTATATACTAAAAAACATATGCATATCTAAACTGCAAATTTAAAAAAAAGTTAATTTTTATTATATAATTAAGAGGCGACTTATCATAAAAGGTATAAGGCATACCTCCATTACCGTCTTATGCTCAAATTTGTGAATTTCACTATTTGTTTTAAAAATTATTTCAGTTCAATTACTGTAAATGTATTATGTTTAGCGTGTACAATATTTGGCTGAAATTGACTTTTTAATAATTTTGCGTGGCTTTGATTTAGCGCATTTTTTCATATTCTTATTTATGTGTATACGTGCAAGACATTTTGCTATATACTTGATTTAGTGGTTGCTGCCGTCCACCAAAGCCGCTATAAAGAACACACAACTAAATGTAAAACGTTTACAGTATTTGAAGTAGAGGTTGCCGTACAATAAATAGAGAATATTACATACTAAAATCCATATCATATGTCATATCAGCCCGAGTGGCCCCATATCAGCCCGAGGGCCGAAGGCCCGAGGGCTGATATGGGGCCCGAGGGCTGATGTGACATATGATATGGATTTTAGTATGTAGTATTCTATTTATCATATATTTACAATACTTCATATGCGAGTTCACATATGGTGGTTGAAGAATGTTTGTGCTTGTTAGTGAGTTTTCTTTAAAATCTAATAGAGCCAAATTTTAGGTATTTGAAAAAAAATAAGACCACAAATGTCATTAAATAATTATTTTATATGAATATTTAAATAAAATCAAGTAAATTAACTTTTAAACTTAATAAAAACGTTACTTCCGGTTTGATATGGATTTTCGGCCCGTCGGTCCGATACGTGATATGGGGTATTGTGACGTCACCCGTATCACACCGTGCAGAATCGGTGTATTTACTACTAAGTATATGATAAATGTATATATCATCGCAGGTTGTAAATCAATGGCATTCGTTTCATATTTGTGGTTCATACATTATTTACAAAGGAAAAGTGGTAGGTCTATACAAAAATCTAGTATTAAATAAAAAAAACTTGAACAAAAACACGGTTTCAAGTATTACAGCTGATGTTACTTCTGACAACAGATTTCAGGAGAGATTATATTTCAAATTTTTCTTTCATGTGCATACTAGTAATTCTTCAATCAGTTTAAACATTATGTTTAAAAAAACATATAGAAAAATCTAACAAACATAAGCAGAATTAAACTTGAACGTGCTCATCATGATTAAGATATGCCTATATTAAGTTAACAAGTATTAAGCACCATGTATACTTGTCTTCAGCACGTGCATATTTTTATTGCTAAATAAAATATTGGTTAGTTGAATGTCATTTGAAAATCATTGCTTCTGTAAAATTTTTAAAAATAAATTTTAGATAAAGTCCATTTGAAACCAAAAAAATGTATGAAAGCAATTGTAAGATATTGGTAGGTAATGCTTCACCAGTAGAGACTGTGGTAGACGTTTATACAACATATATAACAGTTCTGTTAAAATAAGTACTAGACATACGTACAGTTCACGTAAATTGTGTAAGCTGGCGAAGGCATTGTCCTGTATTGTGGTGATTTTGTTTCCGAAAAGATATCTACGAAAAGAATAACAAAAATAAAGTGTAGATAGTCCTTTTACAACATACCCCTTTAAGAATCTTGATCTTCATCAAAATCTTTATTAAAAATAAGACGAATAAAATCCTTAATTTTTTAGAGCAGTGCAGGCATGGGTTGGAATATCTTTTATACGTTATACCGATTACCCTTGTCACTCGCATTGATTTTGAAATGCAATCATTACAGCTGATGTTACTTCTGACAACAGATTTCAGGAGAGATTACATCTCACATATTAGTTCATGAACCTACTGGTAATTCTTCAATCAGTTTAAAACATTATAGTAAAAATACATAGAGGGATTGAACAATCACAAGCACATTTCAACTCGAATGGGTTCATAAAGATGTACCGGCAGCTATGTTAAATTTCAACGTATTAAGCACCATATGTATTTGTCTAAAGCGTGTGCATATGTTGTGTTGTTGAATAAAATATTATTTCTTTTAATGTTATTTGAAATCTTCTCTTTTTCAAAGATTTTTTTAACTAAAATTGAAACCAACTCTAATTTCAACCAAACATGTATAAAAACCAAAAGTTAAATATTTGTAGAAAATGATTCAATAGCAGATGATAGACGTGTAATGAACATACGAGGGCCATTCAAACATTACGCGGACTTGTTGAACAGAAGAAATATTTGATGCAAAATTTCACAAATAATATAAAGAATCTCTACTTATATGGTCTTCAAAATTTAATATCAACATGTTGTAAAATGGTATTAATTTTGAGTGAATTTTCAGGACATACCATTAAGTCACGGCGCAGCAAAATCTTCGACGTCACAAGCATTATAAAAAATATGTGATTGAGCTTTCATGTTCTCAACATTTTCCCTTGAGTACCTGTATAGTTTTAGTTACCTTATCTACTCAACATAAAAACACCATTTCTTGTCAAGCTTACAATCTATTAAACAAGTAAAGAATAATCTTTTTTTTTTTGTTTTAAAACCAAGAACTACTTATGAGATATACTGTGATATTGGTGACTCTTAATCACGTTCTTTACAGTCCGGATAAAGTTAACTTTTCGTCTATAATCTTCTTCCCGTCCTCCCGTATAGCCTTTTTACAGAGGTCTAACTGTCTAAAATTTCAATTTCCTAAATGTGGCGAATGTCACGAGTAGCCTAGTTTACTACATGTTTTATTATGCATATTTTGGATCTATGTTGCCGATATCTCGAGCATTACATATATTTTAACAAAAGTGTGGTGCGCCGTCAATTCAGGAGACGTCATTTTCACAGTCGTTTTCACGGGAATTGCATCGGAGAAAAATCACTATATTTCTGTTAGAACTTCAAATATTAAATCTGGAATCTTAACACATAATAATAGAACAATTTAAAGGTACATTTGAGAAAATTGTTGAAAAATATCGGGAATTTTAGAAAATCAATGAGTTAAAATTTTGAATCCGCATGCTTTTGCTTCATTTTTTTTTGTCGTGCGCCGTACCTCTTCATCAACGATATCAACATACCGATAATTTTAGAAGAATTTTTTTTTAAAATACAGAAATTTTGCCCAAAATTTATAGGAATCTTTAAGATACATATTTCTCTGAAATTTTATAACTATATGACGTCTGTAAGAGTAAATAATAGCACAGTTCGCGTAATTTTTGAACGGCGCTCAACACACTTACAGTTCACGTAAACTGTATTAGATGGCTTTTTTTAACGATTTAAGAGTCAGTTAGCGAGAAAACCCTGCAAAACTGTCCAAATCGAAGGTTGTCATATCTTAATGAAATTTGGTCGGTAGTTAGACTTTACAATATGTTATTCAATAATGACCAAAATAATTTCCATCATTCAATATGGCAGCCGTAGGAAGGGCCACCTCAGTTTTGCACATTTATGTGCAAATGCACTTAAAAAATTCAAGAAAATGGTAAAATTCACATTTGATTTTTTTTTACTCAAAATTAAACTTGTATTTCCATTAAGGTATTTTTAAGTAGCAGAAGACTATGATCTTTCAAAATTGACATTTATCATAATCAAATATGCAATATATCAAAGGGCAGACAACTCTTGAAAACTGGGGTGATGCCAATTTTCAAGAATTGCCAAAAGTATTACAAATTTAATCCCCCAAATCTTCCAAGTCCAATCTTTGAAATTATTTTTTTTTTATTTTATTGTACAAATATACCACTAGACATTATCTTTGCAAAATATTGAGCTTGGGAAATAATACATAATTGAGATATGGGGATTTACAAATTGGCAATTTTCGAAAAAAATTACTCAAACTCAAATGGGTTACAAAGTCAATATAGTACATTATATCATAAATACTTGTTGTTAGATATTGAAACATGAAACAATTTTCTTTGAATAATAATCAAGATTGAAAAAATATTAAAATAAAAAATTAAACTATATGGTCAGAAATTACCCTTAATATGAGGACTGGCATTTTGCCAATTGTTTAGAAATGAAAATAATAAGCATAATAAATTGTATTGGCTTACTTACAGTTTTTCAACAATCGTATGAATATTCATGTTCCTTACATTTTGTAAGTTAGTTTCTCTTTAATTAATAAAAGGGAAATTACAAGTATTTAAATTCAAATGGACTCTATTTCAGTATCATTCAAATAAATTTTGAGACTTGAACATATACAAAGAGCCATATATGGTAAGTGTCTCAATTGGCCCCTTAAAATGAATATCTTAATTTTACTTTATAGATAGCTTTAATTTGTACAGCTATATATGCAACGTTTATTGGTCATTTTCATTTTTATCAAAATGCCGTTATTTTAGAAATATTACATCATAAAAATCACGTTTTCCCGCCATTTTAGCATATTTTGTATAAAACTGCTTATTTTCAAGCATTTTTTCTTCCAGAAAATATAGAGCGCAGCCTAGAACAAGATTTATACTTATACCAAAGATGTATCTATCCAATACTAATTAGTGACAGAAAAATTATGTATGTTCTACACTGCGCTCTATGTTTCCCATAAGAAAAACATCAAGAAAAAGGCATATATTTTTGGCTTTTTCGTGAGATAGCAAAAAATAGCATTATTTCTCATGTCATTTACAGCTAGTGAGTGCATAATTATAAATGTGAAAAATATATTGGAAATATTTCTAATATAATCTCTTCTACAAAATGAATTTCAATTAAACATATCTGAATGTCATACTAAAATGTTGATTTTTAGGGGGCCAAAATTGGCTCTTATCATATATACTCCTTTAGCCTTCAGTAAGTTGTTTGCTTTCTGCAGATTTTAAATTGGCGCAATCTTATAAAAATACTGACAGGAGATGTTATACAAAATACTCCATAAAGGAGTTTAAGAAAATGAAAGCTGCTGGTGTTTACTCTTATCCCACCTCCCGAATCAAACAAGTGTCTTCTTTTTTCGCTTGGCAAATTCTTTTCAGGTAAGTTTAATTTTACACCCCAACCCCGACCCTTTCAGTATCGTTTTTACGTCACTGCTATGACTGCAATTTTTGTGAATAAGATATTTTATGGATAAATCAACCTGTATTAAATAATGGGGGATTGAATTTATAAAATATATGTTGTTTATAAATTTGTGTACTTACTTACTTATCCTCTCCGTGCCCCGGAGGACGCATGAGGCCGTTTATAAATTTGTGTATTTTAAGTGATTTGATCTGAAATGAAAATATAAGACGTTTTCCGTACCGTTTTCTGTTCCTCGTTTTAGCAACACCCCTCTAGATCCCCTAACATTTTCATTATTTTATACATTTCAATACTAGTATGTAAATTGTGGGGAGGTGGATGGGGTTAAACGATTGGGTTCTTGATACACTCGTATATTTAATATCCTGACCTTGAAAATGAATTTATCTATCTTTTCTCAACAGACACGCCCCCTTTCCCAACTGTTTTCAGTGGGTATATATAACATTTTATATATATAACAATTTATCTTCAAAAGAAAACTCTGTCTGCAATGGTATTATATTAAATACCATTATCATTATTCAGAAAAAAGTATTAAATATTAATTTACAAAGCCTTATAAAATTTTATTAATAATGTTCTGACGGGGTACCCTCCCCCGAATAATTTTGCCAATATATATCGTGGAGCGTCCTATATCGGTGGGGTGCCTATATCGGTGGCATCTTCTTTTGAGCTGATGATTTTTTAATGTGAGATCTGACTTTATCAATATAATTATGAATGTTACATAACACAGTAGTTTAAAGTATGTAATGTAAAATAAAAATATATTTCTAGGAATGACGGTGTTTGGTTTTTTCAAAAACACACTAAATTTATGAAACGTAAACAATTTACAGGTATACTGAAACTACCAATTATTTTTGAATTTGTTGAGAGTATGCAATATCAAATACCTGTATGTATTCTTATATTTTCTAAACTGATAAAAAAAAACAAGTTGCTAAGACACTAAGAAAACTCCGTACGTTTAAATCAGAAATATATGATTTTAGCTAGTCAGTCCTCCATAATTTTTCTCCTCGCTTATTTCATTATTACATGTTTCATATGTGTTTTTCTTTTTTCTCTTCCTTTTCACATTTTGATTATGAATATCATATATACATGTACCTCTGACCTGGATTTATATTGTAAATATTCTTCATTGTCCTCATATTCCTGAAATTGATTGAGTGAATAAAATGATCTTGAACGGGGCCAGGTGCCTTAAACGAAATATCGAATGTATATTTTATAAAAATATCTGTTATTATTTGATTTAATTTTCTATTCTATTGTACTTGTTAGGAAAAATCTTGTAACTGTTAATTACCATGAAATACATGTAGATTCCTCGAGGACAGAACCCTATAGAAAACATAGCTACTACATGTATATGCTTGTTACCCAAATAAAAAAACAAACATGCATCTGATGACTTTTTATTTTTTTTAACTTTCTATGGAATTCTTGGTAGTCGATAATGTAGGTTGCCCCCCCCCCTCCACCACACTGAAATAGCTTCTAATGACACTGCTATTTGTTTATTCAAACTATGTTGTTGTTCTTTCTTACATTCAAATATCTTAAAATAGTTTTCCCGCTTTCATAGTGCAATAATGCTTCACAACAACTCCATAGGCGAAGAAAAAATGATCATACATGACTTTCTCCTTTCCATATTGACATACATGTCACTTTTTACCCAATAATACTAAAGAGTTTCAACAAGGGGAGATAACAATTTAACTCCAGCAAATTAGTAACAAGAGCCTAAATTAAGCAAAAGAAAGTTATATGAAGTATCCAAATCAGTTATTCCTATTCTAAAAAAATATATAAGATTACGAATCTTCTCTTTTTCATTTAAATATCATAGAAACAATCCATAAATATTATAAAAAACTGTTATTTAAAATATGTGATATTGTAGCAAAGTATGGTATTTCAAAGTTAATTTACAACATGTAGATATTTTTCCCAAGCTCGATATTTTAATACAAAGTAAACCTTAGATCAATCTTAAAATAACAATTAATTTAATTTAATTTCAAGCTTGGTCTTGAGAGAAACGAGCATCTTAAAATGGTTAAAAAATCCTACTCATTGATTAAGGATCTATAAATAGATGTGTAAAAAAATAAAATATTCATTTGAATTAAGTTTTTCCTCATTAATTGTGTAAATTGGACCATTACTTTGAAAATAAAACAAAATTTGAAAATAAACTGATGACAAAAGGTAACTTTTTGACTTGATCAATTTGTATAGATTTTCAATTAAATTTTGTGTGATTTTCGACAAATATGCAAATGAGCTGTTACTAAAAATAGACGCAGGGTTCTACATTTTTGTGTGGATATTCTGACTTCTATCTTTATGTAGAAAATTTTAAGCCACTAAAAACTCCGAAGTTGCAACCTTCCATTTGGACGATTATTTTAATTTTGCATGGTTTTCTCGCGGACTGGCTCTTAATGCATTTCCAGTATATAATAATTAAAGCACTGCCATAGCGCCAAAAATCCTGGCCCTAGGGCACGAATTTCATAATTTTGGTAGAGGATTTAATGCTTATTACAATCAAGCCACAGATTGACTCTTTGATGTCCAAAAGTAAAGAAGAAAATTTTTAAACATTTTATTATTTTTTATGGTTTTGGCCCACCTCTCAGGCAGTGACCATGACATTCATAATTTCTGGTCACCCATAATGATTTGTGCCAAAATTGGTTTCAATAAGTTGAGCGGTTGCATAGAAGAAGCCGAGAATGTTCAAATATTTGAGCAAGGCGGACGACGTACAAACGCACGACAACGGACAAAAAGATAGCAATATGTCACCTGACTTTACTCAGGTGACCTAAAAAATGAAATCTAAAAAATGAATTGTAATGATGCTCAAATGTTAAATAAAAGAAATAATTATGAGCAGATTAGACACGAACCTATAAAATCAAGAGATAATTGATCAAGGTTCCTAGAAAGGATTACGTACAGATGATGATTATATACTTACAGTTCCTGTAAATTTGACAAACCGTTGAAAGCATTGGTCTGAATAATGGTTATCTTGTTGTTTTGTAACCACCTTAAAAAGATTTTTAAAATAAACAAAGTGCATCTGTTTCACTTTACATAATTCATACAAGTATCATTTCTACAGACATTTAATTTACGCAGCACTGTTAAGGCCTACTATGAGAAATCAACGGGAAAAGGACGTGCAAAAAACGAGGATTTTTTTAAAATTGAATTTATTTTAATTAAGGTGTTTTATTATCAAGAACTTTAATACTTAGTGAAATAGCATAGTATAACCCACTCTGTACTGTATGAAGTTTAGTCCCATCAATGGACAGTCACGTGATGAATGCATAGTTCGTGTACTGTATGTAGGTCATTAACAAATTTCAATATCGCAAGGGCATACCCTAGTTGAAATTAAAAATTCAAGCTATCAATTGTTTCTGGATACTTTGTAGTTTCTGAAAAGGGCTGCTGCTTTGAATAGACTTCGCGTTTTAATAGTTAAATTTTAAAGTAAATAGGCCAATGTCGAAATATGTTTGACTTTTACCAAATATTTTGTGTACTTATAAAATCACGCCCTCGATTTAAAGAAAGCAGCAGCACTTTTCAAGTTAAGGAAAATATCCTTTATCTATATTCAAAACATAGTTCAGATCTATGCAGTGTATGCCCTTGCGAAAGTACGATTTTATAAGGCATCTCGATGTAAAATATACGTAACCTGTACATAAAAACACGACATAATTAATAAAATTCATTTTCTTGGTAGTTATTTGATAATCGCGCTAAACAAAGGATATACTTTGGTATTAATCAACTATTTGAAACCTGTAAATAATATTCCGTTTAATAATAAAACGCATTTTTCATTGTTAAAAAACTCCTCAATCTGCCTCTCACAGCACATGAAATACGTCATGTGTACCAATATGACGTCATGTTTACAAGTTCGTTGCGATCAGTACTATGTTTATAACCAGCTACGTGGGATTTAACTAGTAACTTTTTTTAATGCATTGATAAGTTATATTTTTGTTTATAATGCTAATACAGTTAAAAGTTGCAAATTATTTCATTTTCACGTATTATGAGAAATACATAAAAATCATATTTTTGTGTGACGTCACAGTAAACTTTTCCCGAATAGATTAGACCCCGCCCCCTTTTTTCAAGCCTTAACAGTGCTGCGTATTCCATCAAAATAATATTGATGGATGGGACTGCAAAGCTCTAAGCGTTATTAAGTTTGGGGAATTTTTGAAAATGCTCCTCAAGTCGCTTTATGAATCAATGTTATCTTATCTTATTGTATGTTTCATTGTAATATGAAAAAAACACCTTTTTATAGGTAAATCAAGAATACAATGTCTTATGTGTTTTCTACGTAGAGAATAATAAAAGGTATTTAGATAATGGAAATAGTCGTTCCACAAACCTACAAACCTACAATTACTACAAAAAAATTTACAGAAAATTTCTCATTTTTAATCGAAAAATAAAACGGATAACCAAAATGGTATTTTTAGAAATTAGATGTTTACTCTATCTTTGCACTTAATCCAAATTCTGTTTGGCATGTTTTGTCTGTGTTCATGCGTATGTTAATTAGGTTATCTCTTTTGATTTTTAGGTACGATTACGCAGCTAGGTTAAGGCCGCCCGTAGGAAATAAGCCTTAAAATATTCCGAAAATATCATATAATTTGATATTTTTTTTATTAGCATGAGTTTTAATTTAATGGGAACTATACTAATGCATATGTATGTATGGGGTCTCAACTGAGTTCGGCCAACACGACATCACGTACATCATCTGTTTGTCACGTGACATGCTTAAAATTAGAAAAAATATGTACGGATATAAAGATCGTAAAAGTTCAACGATTTAGGGATATTTTTCACTATGAAATTGATTGTGTTTTATTAAAGACAAATTTCTTAACCCGAAAAGTGCTGGGAGCAACTTCTCCATGCCCGGGAATTATATAAAATTTAGTCAACTTTTGACAAACTATGTGCATTTACATTATACGCATTGAAGAAATGTAAAATTACGGAAAAAAACAACAGCGCACAACTTGCTCCAAGAACTTTTCAAAATAGTAGGGACAGTAGCTACATGTGTATTAAATATCATAATTTATAATCAAGCGGATATCGTTGAACTTTTGAGATTTTGGAGGGGTTGAGCATGTGATTGTAGTACGTTTCTGTATAAAAGTGCATGACTGCAGCTTTATAAGAGACCTAATAGTTATCAATTAAATAAGAATGTGAACTATTGATTAATGAATTCAAAAATATTAATCAATTATAGTCAAATCACACTTATTTAGATTTAATTTTCATGTTTTCAGTTCCACTAATAGCTTTATCTGCGTCTCAAGTACAGAGAAACTGCGTGTCAAAGTAGCCTATGACGTTATATCTGTTAGTACAGCGAGATCAAGTTGGCTTGGATTTTACATTCGAATAGTGTTATAATGACAAGATAAGTTACACATTGATTAATATTTACAAAAATCATGAGAAATCAAAGTATGTAAGAGTATATGAGAAAGAAAATTATTATTTATTCGCCGAGATTCATTTGTACAATTTCACCGTGACGTCATAATCGAATTCCCGAGGCTCTGCATACACTGATCTACCTTTGGGTAGACCTTAACCTAGTTGCGTACTGCTTTATTCACATTTCATAAGAAAGTTTTATTATCTGGGGATTATAACAGAGGGATATATGTGCGTGCAAAATGCTTTTTTTTTTGTTTTTGCTTATTTCCCCCCTTGTTCGTAAAACTTATTTTTTCGTTGTATTGAATAAATGGCACTTTCATTCTCACATATATTTATCTTGTCGTATTTGAAAAAGAAATTCGGAGCAAAACAAAGCTGCGGTGAGCTGTTTGTATCTTGGAAATAGTTAGAAACATATAACACCTATTACATGTATGTAGATATAGCATTTTTGGCGATACTTTTCCTGTTAAAATAGTTGCTCTCCTTTTGAAACCCCTATTGTTTTAAACCCTATATTCATCCCCAAGAAATATAAGCCAAGTTGACGGCGCATTATCCAATGAGAATTGAATAAAGAGTCACTTGGCTTTGTTATTATAACTGCCAAACATTGATGCGAGGAACACGTTTTTTGCCCTTTGGAGTTTAATTTCCCACCACCGCACAATTATCATTCACACCTATTATTTTTAATTTGCACTTAAAATTGAAGCTTTTCACATGTTATTAGTACAGTGTAACATTCCTTACATATTGAAGTCTGTCAATTTTTCTTAAAGTCTTTTTAACGAGTTTTTGTTGAAGTCACGCTTTTATAACATCCTTTGTCTTTGTGAGGCATATTTGTCGCCATCTTTTGCTTTTTGTAAGCCGTATATAATTTTTTTATAAAGTTTATGTTGTATCTAGTCAGAACTAAAGTTTTCTTTGTGAGCTATTTTCTAAGGGGG
>PRKT01000231.1:115960-153949 GCA_003671525.1 Saccostrea glomerata
GTGTTTATATCTTGTAAAATGTGTATATTTATATGTGCGTGCAAAACGTGTGTTTTGTTTTTGCTGTTCCCATCCCTTGTTTGTAAAACTTATTTTTTTTCTCCCTTACTGTATTGAATAAAGGACATTTTCATTCTCACAGATATTTGTCCTGTCGTATTCAAAATTAAAATTCGGAGCAAAACAAAGTTACTACGAATTGCTAGTATCTAGGAAATAGTGAGATATAAAATATACAAATTTTATTATCTCGGGGTTATAACAGATGGAAATGTCCCCTTTACCTTCGTAAACCTTGAAAGAAAATCATATAAATAATGCTAAATTTTCTTTTATCTCTTAATTGTGTATTAATGTTGACAATGTAAAGACTTTCCTTAGAGTATAATAATGCCTTAAAACAAAAACAACATGAAGGCAGAAATGTCAATGCTGTGATATCATTAATAAGGTTATAGGGGCATTTTTAGATTTGTAAATGAGCATATGTTAAACTATGAGAAGCTGATATTTAAACGATGCTGGAGTTCCCAAATGGAAAACATTTATGTTAAACTCGGACACAGATCTTTCAACAAAATCCTGGAATTTCAATGGGAGGTTCGTTTTTGAAATCTCATCTAAGTGTCTTTTTACTTTCATTTTTAGTACAGGTCGCTTGACGAAGAAACAACCACCACCAATTTTACGTCTTATGTTCGATGTGGCGATCTTGAGCCTCCAGTTCACTAAATGCTGTGACTAGTCTTTATTTGTTTTTTTACTTCAACTTCGAATAACTCATCTACCTTGATTTTTCTTGTAATTAAGGACAGATGATACAAACAATTTTTTTCTTTGAAAAAGATTTAATATCATGTCACAAGTTTAGAAAAGTGGATGGTTCTTCGATTTTTTTTCTCAGAAAAACTGGAAAATGAAATAGACTTGGAAAATTATTAGTAATATTTCAATAAAAAACAAATATAGACAAATCACATTCAGTAAAGGTTTACAGGTGAAAATAAATTTCAGAATATGTTATCTTGGCGATAAAAGTTGAATATAAACCTTAGAAAAATATACCAAGCCCGGTGAATTTAAAGAGGAAGATCAAAATGACAAAAAATTAGCAATATCACATAGGCTGATTTTTACCATTTAGCTTTTCCTAATAAAATTCACCTGGCTTGGTATATTTTTCTTAAGTTTATATTACACTTTTAGCACCATGTTAACATATTCTGAAAATTGTTTTCACCTGTAAACCTTTACTGAATGTGATTTGTCTATATTTGTTTTTTCATTGAATTATTACTAATATTTTTAAAGTCTTTTACATATTCCAGTTCTTAGGAGAAACAATTTTAAGAACCATCAACATTTCTAAACTTGTGACATGATATTAAATCTTTTTCAAAGAAAAAATTTGTTTGTATCATCTGTCCTTAAGGGCCAATTGCAATAAAACTTATTTCTAGATTTGTTCTGTCAAAGTTGAAAGAAATACGCTACTGTTTTGACTTTTTTTGTCACTTTCAACTGTAATGATCCTGTAAAATGTAGACAAATTATATCTGTAAATGTGTATACGTTCTATTGTTTTTCGGTTTAGGTATATTTTACATGGAATTGTGCAAAGGATTTGAAGTTGAATGTTCTATTTTCTGATATTTCAAGATATTATAGAAGAAAAATATATGTTCTCATTTTTATTGAAATTCAATTTAGATATTCATATTTATTTTAATTTGTATAATCCTTTGGTTAGAGCATTCCATTTTTTCCAATTCTTTTATTGAATATGTTACCTTATCCGCTGAGTACAGACTCTCATTATTACATTTGTATATTTGCATTGTCTCTAAATTTGACAAACCATAGAAGACATATTATCTCATAATTGTTTTCTGATTTATTTACAAAGATTTCCGAAGTATTTCAATAAAATAATTTATGAAACAGAACACTTAAACTATATACAATCACTGCAATTTTTCAGACCAATACGATAATTCAGTAATCTGAGATATACAATATTTAACGCTCCCGAACAGAATATTGAAGTTCGAGGAACTCTTTATCATTTGTGTATCATTGTAATCATTGTATAATTAAATTTTATGTTTCATAAAATGTTTTATATACAATCTTTTTACATTGTTTTTGATATATTTAGATTAAAATTGCAGTTGTTATTGATTTTTATGAATTAAGAACGGGGTTGACCGCATCGGGATTGAACTCATGTTTGGATCGGGTTCGGTTTGATCGATCGGGATCGAGTGCTCAATTGATTTAATTTTGCGGAAACACGAGGTTGAAATCAATTTCCCGCCATCTCCGATCCTCCTCCCATTTAATACCAATATTTGAAATGGAAATTCTTAATTGTTGAATTTTTGTTATATACAATTTTCCTCATTGTATAAGATCAAGCATTTAGCATGCTGCACATGTAGCCTCTTTGTTTACGCCACCTTATTGTTAAAGAAACTTGCTAATCATTATATAACAATAGCTGGGAAGAGCATAAGCACAAAGTCGCAATATATCATATCTAAGTTGAAACTATTCATTATTTGGCCTTATCCCAGTTATTATTTACATGATTGTATGTCATATTAGTGTATATTTATGTGCTTTTGTTCACTTTTGTCATTTATCTGGTCAATAAATGACTTCTTCAACCAAATCAAGTTCTCATGTCTTCTTTAGTGTTTCAAGCAACAAGAACAAGCTACGGAAAGGCTTTTCATGTTATGATATTTACCTATATTAGTGGAAAAGTTGTGGATATAAATATGTTTATCCTGTGCTAGATCCATTATGACGTCATAATTAATTAAATGTTACTTTTCCCCGTACTTAACAGCTTCAATAACAATTTTAGAATATAAAGCATCATGAAAAAAATAGAATTTAATTTAAAATCATACAAAAATACTCTTAACACCTAATTTCAGTTTATATATATATATATATATATATATATATTTGTGCATGCTTAAATTTTTATGTGTAAATTGATAAATAATTTTAAATAGAAAAATTATTATGGTAAGTGTAACATTATTTATAGAGACATTAAATTTAGAAAATGTAAGTCCTAAGTTTGTTTTATGTACTATTTCAATTGCATTTTTCTAGCCAAATTTTTAGAGGTTTACTTTTCTTATAGCTTCCCAGTCGACTAGCAGACCCAGTGGAAATGCCCCACCCCAGGAACACCCTCGCATCGTATGTGACGGTTGTGATGGAAAAGTGATTGGAAAGAGGTACAAATGTACTACCTGTCCTGATTACGACCTGTGTGAGTCCTGTGAGTCCAAGGGTATCCACTCGGAGCATAACTTCATCATGTATGAAACCCCTGTCCAGTCAGGATTTGGTTTCCCCTTCTGGGGGCCCCAGAGACCTCAGGGACCTTGTGGACCCCACGGACCCCAAGGCCAAGGACCTCCAGTAAGTGTCTCCAAATTACATGAAATTAATTATGATCAGCGATAATGAAGCAATTTTAATTAATTAGTATTTCAAGAAAGATGGAAAATCCTCAAATAACAGGAACAATTTTTTTTATCATTCAGATTTACCGGTAGATAATGAGGTTTACCTACATGTATACATGTACAGGGCTAGCAATGTTATTTTCATTTATTGATGATGATGCCTATCTTTTTAGTGTGCTCCACCCCATTTCTTCCGCTGGATGGAGAGAATGGCTAGAAGACAGCAGAACAGACAGAATGCCGGATGTCCCTGGAATGGACAGAAGGAATACGAGGCTCCTGTTCCAGATGAGACCAACCCTGAAGCCTTCCTACAGTCTGTTGGTCAGTCAGTGGCTGACATGTTGGATCCATTTGGTGAGTCATTAAGGCATTTCTGCTTTACAAATTCACATTACAGTGAAACATGCTTTGTACAAGGGATGCATTAGAAAAATAATAGTTTTGGGGGTGGGAAGGGGCAAAAATCAAACATTGCAAAATATGTAATTGTAAATCTTAAAAACAAACAAAAAATTGACCTTAGAATCTCTCCTATTAGGAATAGATGTTCAAGTGGATGTGGAACATGGTGGAAGGAGACGCTGCGCCCGGGGACAAGGCAGTGGATGTAGGGGGAAGAAAGGCTGGAAATGTGGACAAGGGAAATGTGGAAAGAAAGAAAACCAGGAGGAGAAAATGGAATCTGACAAACCGGAGGCCGAGCCAGAGGTCCAGAAGACACCAGAGGAACCGACTCCCATGGCCACCGACAATGCCGACAAGCCAGAGACTGACGGTCCATCTACCAGCAGTGGGGACAAGACTGACGAGGATGTCAACAAAGACACCACAGAGACTGTCAACAAGGACTTCGAGGCCTGGACCCTCCTGGCGCTGTTTGTACGGTGCGGGCATTGTAGCCTCTTTTGCATAAGTGGGACTTAAGAGGACCACTTTGCTCCTGATTTAAGGTAGGGGACGAACAGATGCGTCGAATTCTGGTGGCTAGACCCTTAGGCACTCCCTTAAAAGTGTGTGGGGGATGACAGCTAGAGGGCATAAGATATAGGTGGGAGTCTGTGGGTTTGGTGTGGAGACTGAATTCGATTTCACCATCAATCAGAGTAGATGTAGTATCTAGGAATACGTTTTTCGAATTAGATACGTCTACTGTAAATTTGATCGACTGATGAAAGGTGTTGGCAAACGTAATGAATGCCTCAAGGCTCTCGCGACATTCAACCCACTTGTTACTTCAAGCACCATTTAGGCCCCATAGCTGGTTGCGTTTCATTGACGATATAGAGATGAAGTGGGTCTATATATATATATATATATATATATATATATATATATATATATATATATATATATATATATATATATATATATATATATATATATATATATATATATATATATGGGTCAGTTTGGAAATTCCCGATCTATTTTTAATCAAGATGGTGAAATTTAATGCGTTTATAGTATATGGATAGTCCTTATATGATATTTTTAAGCACAAACACTTTCTAACACTCCGTATGCATCGAATTTGAGTTTGTATTCCCCGAAAGATCAGAAGACACTTGACAAAATACATTTTCGTATCTATTGACTGAAATCCAAAAACATACAACTTCGGATAAACACTTTATCCGTGGAACAGAAATAATGCATATTCACCACAACTACCACCAAATGGCAAGCATAGTCAATCATTATCAGAAATTGCATGCAACGCCATGTCCATATTTCTATACAGTTACAATATTAGAACTTAATTCTGGTTGGACCTCTAACGAGTGACAGACCCTGTAACACATGTATTCTCAAATTGTGCCCAAAACTGCGATTCAGGTGTCAGGTCCTCTTTCGTTGACACACGTGGTGCCGGGTGGCACTCACTTTTTTCACATCCCTCTTTTATATGTATCACCAATATCAATAATAATCCTGGCAACACCGTACACTACTTTAGACATTACTTTCTATGCAATCAAAATTGGGTTATGTAAAATCCATTTCAATAATTTAGAGACAATTTGACTGTAACCGAACGAAATGCCCTGACCAGCCTCCGCCATGAGCATAAAAAGGAAGTCAAATCTACTACTGTTGCAGTTCAGGACCGCACCATTTACGTGCGGAAGGACATAATTAGTCAATTAAATGAAGGTCTTAATTATGCCAAAATTTACAAGGACGGAACACAAGTAATAACTATCTGGTAAACAAGGTTGAAATTGAAATATATATCAATTCTAATATTTACAAAATTAATCACAGACTTCTGTCACAGCCTCTTAGATTCTGTCCTGTCAGATTAAACCTACTATTTAAAAATTCAAAGGGTAAGGAGCCAGGCATCACAAAATGATTATACCATGGAGGCCAATTATCTTTTAACGCTCCTCTCCTACAATGCTAATCGACAAGCATGTTGCTGTCAAAAACTAAATACACACTTTAAACAAACAGCAAATGAGGGTTCTCTCACGGCACGCGTATGTGAGGGTATGAAGGATATGGAGATAAAGAACAGTATACCAAGTCTCAGTCCATAGAACAATACAAAAATGAAGTAGAGCAAACACGGACCTCAAAAATTTTAGAGGTGGAATCAAGTGATACAAGTGATATTGAGGAGTGAGCATCTCCTGCTGAGCGGTCATAATAAGGAAAAACGAAAAGTCCGTCGTCAATTCAGTGTATGAATAATAGACTAACAATTTGTATGAAAAATGTCAGTCAGCATTTGACTCAATGAAAAATTGTATTTGCTGATAAGGTCATTGAATCGACCATAGAACTTACAAAATGATGACTTTAAACGAGACTGCTGATATTCTTTTTTCATCAATTTTTAGTCGATAAGTTACCTTATATTAGAAATTGTTCATACGTGGAGCATGCTCTTGGATATCTAATCAACTGAGATATATAAACACCGAATGCAGGTGATAAAGGTATATTGCTGCATAAGTGATGGAAGTTGACTATAGACACAGGTTCTAAATCAATGGTCAACGTTTCATATTTGTGGAACATACATTATTTACAAAGATGAAATGGTAGGTCTATACAATAAACTATGTGAAAAACAAATTAAAAAAAAAAAAAAAAAAAAAAACTTGAACAAAAACACGATTTAAAGTAATACAGCTGATGTTACTTCAGACAAAAGATTTCTGGAGAGATTAAATTTCAGATATTAGTTCATGAACCTACTGGTAATTCGTCAATCAGTTTCAAACATAGAGGAATTCAACAATCATAAGCACATTTAAACTCGAATGGGTTCATCATAAAGATGTACCGACTGCTCTGTTAAATTAAAAAGTATTAAGAATCATATGTATTTGTCTAAAACCTGTGCATATTTTTGTTGTTGAATAAAATATTGTTTGGTTGAATTTCATTTGAAAATCGTTGCTTTTTCCCAATATTTTTAAGCTAAAATTAAAATAAACTCCAATTGAAAACAAAAATAATGTTCGGAAGCCAAAGTAAAAAATTGGCAGGAAATGATTCACCAGCAGAAACTGTGGTAGACGTTTATAGAACATATATAACAGTTTCTGTTACAATAAGTACAAGACATACTTACAGTTACGTTAAACAATATGCAATCAATCAATCATACTTACAGTTCACGTAAATTGTGTAAGCTGGCGAAAACATATTCCTGTAATGTGGTGATATTGTTGTCGAAAAGAGATCTACGAAAAGAATAACAGAAATAGAGTGTAGATAGTCCTTTTACAACAAACACCCTTTCAGAATCTTGATCTTTATTAAAATCTTTATTATAAAAATGGGATAAATGAGACCCTCAATTGCTTAGAGCGCTGCAAGCATCGACTGGAATTCTCTTTATACGTTATATTGATTACTTATGTCACTTGCATTGATTTTGAAATGTTATTTCTCAAATAATCGAGTTCTATTTTTTTATGTTATTGCTTAAATGTTAGAAATATAAATACAGTATAAATACTCTGCATTACAGTTCATTATTCTTGATAACTTTTTGTGCATGCAAAAATATGTGACTCATATTAACATTAAACAACATGCACAAGTATATACTGAAAAAAAGAAACAGATGCATATCTAAACTGCAAATTTAAAAAAAAAATGCATTTTTTATTATATTATTAAGGGATGACATATCAAGGGTTGTAAATCAATGGCATGCTTTTCATATTTGTGGTTCATACATTATTTACAAAGATGAAACGGTATATCGATACAAAAATCTAAGTGAAAAACATATTAACCAAATAAAAAAAAACTTGAACAAAAACATGATTTTAAGTATTACAGCTGATGTTACTTCTGACAACAAATTTAAGGAGAGATTACATTTAAGATATTAGTTCATGAACCTACTGGTAATTCGACAATCAGTTTCAAACATTACGGTAAAAAAACATGGAGGAATTCAACAATCAAAGCTCATTTAAACTCGAATGAGTTCATCATAAAGATGTACAAGCAGCTATGTTAAATTGAAAAGTATTAAGCACTATATGTACTTGTCTAAGGCGTGTGCATATTTTGTGTTCTTGAAGAAAATATTATTTGGTTGAATGGTTTTTGAAATCTTCTAATTTTCAAAGATTTTTTAATAAGATTGAAACCAACTCTAATTTCAACCAAAAATGTATGAAAGCAAAAGTTAGATATTTAAAGAAAATGATTCAATAGCAGAGAATGTGGTAGACGTTTAATGAACATATATATCATTTTCTGTTACAATAAGTCCTAGACATACTTACAGTTCACGTAAATTGTATAAGCTGGCGAAGGCATTCTCCTGTATCGTGGTGATTTCGTTTCCGTTAAGATTTCTACGAAAGAACTAGCAAAAATCAGATGTAGATAATCCTTTACAATATATACCCGGAAGAATCGTGATCTTCATCAAAACCTATCTTTAAATAACGATGAATGAAACCCATCACTGTTCAGAGCGGGGCAAGCATGCTTCGGAATTCTTAAATATAGGTAATATTGATAACAAATGTCACTTGCGTTGATTTTGAAATGTAATAAATGAGTTTTATTTTGTAATTTATAAAATGGTTATTATTACAATATATTTACTCTTCATTGCAGTTCATTATTCTTGATAATGTTTTGTGCATACAATGAAATATCATTCCCATGGAAAATGCACAACATATACATGTACATACTGAAAATGTATGTAAAGATTAACTGTGAATTTAAAATTTAAAAAATGTTATCTTATTATTTTTTTTAGGGGCGACGAATCATACAGTGACATACACTTACTACCATTTCGTCTTTTGCTATAAATTATGAATTTTACTATTTCCTTTAAAAACAGTTCAATTATTTGAAGTGAAGGTTGATTTGGGATACAAGTATATACCGTCACATGTCGAAAATCAAGGGCATGTTTTTTTCCTAATCGTGGTTCATATTTTATTTACAAAAATGAAATAATGAAGTGGTATACAACAGTCTACGTGAAACAAGAATTAAACAAATTAAAATAATAGTCTTTAACAAAAACAATTATTATACAATTAATTACCCCTTGTGAGGTCAACATGGTGAATTAAGGACCCGAGACCTGGCCCACGAGGTGACCTGACCTGACCAAGGCCGCGTAGCGGCCGAGGTCAGGTCAGGTCAGGTCATCGATTGGGCCAGGTCGAGGGTCTTTATTTCAGCATGTTGAACTCACAAGAGTAATTAATTGTTTTATTATACCGATATATATTGAAAAGAATGAATCTCTAACCGTTGTCAATTCTTCCTTTGATCGGGATCGGGATTCGCTACAGACCGGATAGTGAAGTTGTTTATATTGACGTCTGCAAGTCGTGTAAGTTTTTGCATAATGATTTACTGATTAAAACAATATTTGGTTGATAGCGACATATATTGTTATAACTAACGATTACTTTTCCTCTACACAGTCAAAATCTAACACAGAATTCAACTCTTTAAAGAGCCGCCAGGCGACTCTACATTCCATTGAACTGAACTGTAACGATATATTGAAACGATATATTGTAACGATAAAATTTAACCGTATTCTGTATGTAATGCAAAACAGACCATGCACAATTCTAAAAACGTTGTTGTTTTTTTTTTTCGAATAATTAGTATTTTATGCATGAACTTCACTCAAAAACGAATTTTTGATTAAGCGGTCATATTTAGCGGTCATTAAAAATAATGACCGGGTCATTATATCCCACGTGCAATGATTCCTAGGTAAGAATTGCTGTAAACAGTACCATTTGGAGTCATTGTTGTGTTTTAAAGTTTTCTTACCAGCCAATCAAATTCGAGTATTATCAATAGAGGTATAATAAAAAAGTATAACATTTTTTTTAACCCCTGAGAACGGATTCCTTCAGGGATTATATTTCATGTTTTCTTTAATGAGCATGCTGGTAATTCTTCGATTAGTTTTTAAACAGTATGGAAAGAAAAATATAAGAAGGGGGATACATAAAGTACATTTAAAATCGAATGCGTTTATTGTAGAAATGTGGCTATGCTAAATAAACAAGTATAAAGCACTAAATGTATTTGTCTTTTCCATGTGCATGTACATATTTTTTTGTCGTTGAATAAAATATTGGTTGGTTGAAAGTCATTTGAAAATCTTTTTTTTTAAATTAACTAAAAACGAAAGAAACTTCAATTGTTATCAGAAATGTATGAAAGGAAAAGTAGAAAATTGGTAGGAAATTATTCACTAGCAGACACTGTGGTAGACGTTTATGAAACATATATATCAGTTTCTGTTACAATAAATACTAGACATACTACTTACAGTTTACGTAAATTCTGTAAGCTGGCGAAAACATTGTCCGCTATCGTGGTGATTTCGTTTCCGTAAAGATGTCTACGAAAGGAATATTAGAAATCAGATGTAGATAGTACTTTTACAATATATACCCTGAAGAATTGTGATCTTCATTAAAAACTATTTTTAAAAAAACGATGAATGAGATCCATCATTGTTCAAAGCGGTCCAAAGATGGATCGGAATACTTTCATACATAATACTGATTACTTTTGTGCCTTGCATTGATTTGAAAAAAATGTAATTTCTCAAATAAATGAATTTCAATCTTTTTGTAATTGATAAAATGTTAGAAATATAATTACATTATAAATACTCTGCATTGAAATGCCTTACTCTTGATTATAATCTGTGCATATAATAAAATGTCATTCCTATAAGAATTTAAAAACATATACAGGTATATACTTAAAAAATTATGTAAAGTTTTACTACGAATTCAATGTAATTTTATTTTTATAATTAAGGGGCGACATATCATACATTGAAATACACTTCTTTCCTTTACCGGTGTAACGACGAAAAGTGATCCCGTGGAATATTGACCAGGGGTCAATTTACTACGTAGAAATTTGACCCCTGGTCAGTATTCTATGTAGAGAAATGACCCACTTTTCTGTAGAAATGGTGGCCTTGGGGTCGTTTTTCTCCGTGTCCATTATAAAAAATGACCCCGTAGAATAATGACCCCTTGTCATTTTTTTTATGCAAAAACATTCGTTTTGGTAGGAATATTCCTGTTAGGCGAATGTATACGGGTAATATCAAGCAGCCTTATGCTTGAAGTGTTCATTTCTGACAGTTTTTATGCCTAAATAACGAAATCAAAGCTATACATTACCTTTTATTAATCATACAAACCGTTTTATCCCCATTAAAGGAAAACAATACCTATTAAAATGGTCTACTTGTATTAGAGCAAAGATACGCGCATTGTGGCAACGCATTTTGAAAAAAAATTTCAAACTGCGTAAAAATTGGGACAAAATCAACGCACTTTGAAAACTTTTTTCAAGGAGCGTTGAATTTAGGACATATTCAACGCACTTTGAAAAGATTTTCAAAGTGTGTTAAGAGTGTACATCAACAATTTATACTACGGGGACATTTAACGCACTTTGAAAATAAATATTTATAAAAAAAAAAATTACACTTAGATGGTAGTAATTGAGAGAATCAATTTGTAATGATTGATCTTTTAAAAGAAAACCTTTTTAATTTTCATGCATTGATTTACCCTAATTGAGAACAAGGTGAAGACGAGTAGAAGGTTTATACTCTCAGCCTAACTCTTTTTTCTTATACACTGTATAAAGCTGTCGGTTGCAAATTGAAAGTGGAACCCAATTTTCAATGCCTATAATATGTATACGTATATCTTTAAATGCAAAACATGGATTTGTGTGCGTAAACCCCCCCCCCCCCTTCCCCAGCCTGTACTGATACTAATGCTACACCCAAACATATGTATTATTTTGCATAACTGAAAAATTTAAGTACAGTAAAACATTTAAGAGAGAAAGAATTTTCATAGTATAGAAAATCAAAATCGCTCTCTTTCACATCCTGGAGTGAAAAATGTTATCAAAAAGGTTCAATTATTTATCATACTTAAGATTTGGAAAAATATTGACCAAGCCATACATTTTTTTTTCAAAGTACGTTAATATCACGGTCGATATAAACGCACTTTGAAAAAAAAAATCAAAATGTGTTGATTTGGTCCCAAATCTAACGCATCTGAAAATTTTATACACTAAGTTTCCACAGTTTTCAATTTTTAAAAAAGTCTCGCTGGTGTTAAAAAAGTTTCCATAATTAATTAATTATAAATCTCTTTTATTTTACCCCGAATAAATAATTTGCAAAACTCAAAATAAAGTTTTATTTTCAAAAGTTTAGCGTTTTTGATCCGTACTTTTAAAACGGGTGGGAAAAAGGCGCTAGCTTCGAGAATTAAATCGCATAATAATATTTGGTTTTCTATTAATGAAACTTCTCATAAAAAATAGGGACGAATTAATTTGTAAAGATAAGTACGAAATTGAATTGCCTCTGACCTGTGATAAAAAGGAAAGAAAAAAGTGGTTAGCTCAAAACATGTAAAATTTCTTGTCGTTTGCGAGTGTCAACAAAATGGGGGTTACATGTAAAGCATAAAACATGATTAACTAAAAATAGAAGTGCTCGTCTTTCCCGTTTTCCCCGTTCTACATGTACTTGCATGTGATGACTTTCGGAGTTTTTTACAAGGTGGTTTCATAGTAATTTAATTTGCTGCCATATACTGAATATATTTATATAAACTTACTTCATAATAATCAGCCTTTCTTTTGCTAGACATGATTAAGCAAAATGCCACAGAGTTTTTTTACCAGTAGAAAAAAAGAAACAAATGTTGGATTATGAAAAAAGTTGTTTCTTAACATATTATACTTATGCCCCCGTAAACGAAGTTTCGGGGGTACATGGTTTTTTTTTACCTGTCCGTCCGTCTGTCTGTTTGTCTGTCTATTTGTCCGCAAAAACTTGAACCTTGCCCACAACTTTAGACCGGGAGTATGGCTTTCATACTTCATGTTTTTGTGTGTGTGTGAGGGTGTGTGTGTGTGTGTGGCAAGACCTTTTTTGTGTTCAACCAATTTCGACCTTTTGACCTTGACATTGGAGATTGACACACTTTTACACAAAAATTCCAAACTTTTACTTTGGCATTAACTTTTGGATGGTATATGCTAGGACTTCAGATATCGAGGCAATGGCATGATAGACTAAGAGTTCATTTGTATTTGCAAAGTTAGGGTCTCAAATCTCAGAAGAAATGAGATGTTACAGCAACCATTTGTCAGGTATCTGTGGGCTAAAAAGTGTTGGAAAGAAAAGTTTTTTTTTTCAATTTATTGATATCTCTGAAGGTTGAACTATTATTCACTCAGATGTAAATATTATTGCTAGTTTTGTTTTTTTTTAAATATCATTATAAGAACGTTCTCGATGTGTATGGTATTTCCCGTAAATACAGGAAAAGTAAAGTACCTTATAATACCTTATATAAGGTACAGGTGTAGTTAAAAAGTATGTATCTTAAGACAGAATACATACAGATGTATATGTAAGTTTAAAGGTAAAAGCTAAGGGAATGGAATTCATACAGTTAAATTACGTTGCTTTTCTTGGTTCTAAGCTATGTTTTTGGATTTGTAAAATTTTTCAAAGTTTATGGTTATCAGATACTTATCATACCATTTTCGGAACAAAACCTTTGAATCATAAAAAAAAACACCCAAAAATCTAATCATAAATTATGCTCCTCAATGAAGAAGGATATGAAGATCATGAACAGTATTTAATATCAAAGTCCATAAAACAATACAAAATAGGAGCAGAACAAATACACCTCCTAAGCTTCAGAGGCAGAATCAGGTGCCATGGAGGAGTGAGCATCCCCTTCTGACCGGTCACACCCGTCGTGTGCTTCTTATCATAATGGGGAAATAACGGAAAAATCTGTCGTCAATTCAGTGTATAAATAATGGACGAACAAATAATATGAAAAACGTCAGTCAGCATTTCACGCGCTGAAAAATTGCATTTGCTGACAAGGTCATTGTGTCGACCATAGAACTTACGAAATGATGACTTCAAACGAGACTGCTGATATTCTTGTTTCTTCAACTTCCTTGTCAATAATTTACCTCGTTTTAGAAATTGTTCATACGTAGAGCATGCTCTTGCTCATGCGTATCGAATCACTGAGATTTATACACTACGTATGCAGGTGATGAAGGTATATTGCTGCATAAGTATAGGAAGTTGATGATAGAAAAATTAAAGTCATCACGTTTATCATATAGCTTGGTTGTTTAATTACCATTAAGTAAACATCTTTTTTAAGTTAAATATTCAAGTATGAAACAGATGTGTCAGACTCTATAGTATCTTTTATCTTAAGCTTACCAGGATTTATCGTATCGACGTAGGAATGGAAATGGCCATTGTTAATTGACAATGCGTCGTCGATATATCTAAATGATGAGTTGAAGGCCAGCAAGTCTGATAAATGATAATGGTTACAAAGATTCTAAATTAATACTACGAAATTTGTTATGGTTTGTATCATAAACAATAGAACACTGTGAAAAATACCCTACTTAAACAAACACAATGCATTAAGGTTTTTACTATAAAGCTGAATGAATCATCACTTTAAATTTACATATATTAAATGTAATTATAATAAGTTAAAATCATATCACTATAACACTTATACTGGAAAAAATAACGTCAGCATTCCTTAAAGTTAATTGGTGTTGGATGTTACAGGTCCGACTCTCATAGATACATATTGGATTGGGGTAGTAACAGCACCGGAGTTTGTTAGGGGATTATTTGTTGCAATCAAGAGATATTGCAACTTTGGAATTTCTTTTCTAAACAAAGATTTTTTAAGCTTTAAGGAAATAATCCCATTCTTCACATTTATTGAACAATATCTTTATTTCCTTTCTAGGTGTAGGGGTTTCATGATAAGGAGAAGCATTTTCAAAAAAATCAAGAAGATATATTCTAATATGTTTTCCATTCTATTGTCATATTACAAATCTTATAATTCTCTTAAGAGTTAGTCTCTTAACCTTAATACAGCATTTTATAAACCAGATGTTACTTTATATTATCAGAATTCATAGCCTGAAACGGTTAGACGTATTAGTACATCGGGGAAAAAAATAGGGCTCGACCCCATATGCTGTTGACAAATTTTAATTATTATTTATTTTTGTTAATATCTTTTCTTTTACTTATTTGCCAGTTTGTCGATTTTTTAATGATATTATTTTTATTAATAAATTCATATATTACAATATACATTTTCCTTCAATATCCCATGATTGAATTTAACATTAGTTTTATTGCTTATATACCTGAGAATATACAAACTAATGTTTATGCCTTATGTACTTTCACGTATTAAATGCTAAGATAATCTTCATTTTTAAAGAATTTTTTTATCTTTGCTATATTTTTTTTTACATATTTTAATCACAATATAACCATTATCTTCAATCAAACTGATGGCTATTACATGTATATAGTAACATCATTTTGAACTTTGAAAATCAAAATAGATTTAAAAGTAATACAACAGAATGCATCTTTTGTTCTACCTAAGAATGCTTTTAAATAGTTACTTACAAGATACATGTATCTGTGGGGATGTTGGTAGGTACTTCAGTTAACCCTTTGTTTTTACACCATACATCTGTCCCATTACAGCGGATAGTTCTCAAACAGAAACATCCACTAGGACAGGCCTCAGTCACAGGTTCGTACATCAGAACACAGAGAAATAATGTCCACAAAATCATTTTGGGAATCAAAACGATATGTTCCCCGTGAATCCTATATAAATTAGCAAACATTTACTGCAGCAGGAGAATAAACTTCCCTATGTTACTTTAATGCTGAAATATTCCAATGATGGTGTTTGTTTATCGTAAAGTGACGCTATCATTAAACATTTGTTAATTTGATTTTAGATAGCACTACGCATATGGACGATCCAATGTTACAACATGTATAAAGCTTTATTGGTTATGGACTTTATATAGGCCTTTCAAGTGCCGCTAGGGTTCGCTTTTATGAACGATAACTCACTGTCGAAACTTTTTTAAAGCAGGCCCGAGGTATCTAACTTTTTACATGCATGTCAGTTTTTAGCATTTTCTAAGTTTTTCTTTGCTGTAAGTAGAATCCCGTGGTTTCAAAATTAAGTTCCAATGTTTAATTTATCTACTGAGTATTTGCGGACACCGTTTAGCTACATATATTTAAAATTTTTAATTAAAATAAAAAGTAAAATCTACCCTCCTTTTTAGTTCTAACCTGATTAAATTTTTATACTCGGTCGTTCCCCTTCGTGTTTAGTAACACAAATAAGGTAATTAATTGTTGCATTTACTTGTAAAAATATGTTGTTTTATATAGGAAGCGAAAAAGCGCGAACACAAAAGAATGACATTATATTTTCTATTTCACAACAGTCGTCAAAGAGAGTTAAAAATATTGAATATAGTCTGTTCTCCATTCATTCGACCCTGTTATTTCAGGTAGATAGAAGGCATTCTACTTTTTTTTTGGTCAACACTTTTGTGTACAAAACAATGTAAGGAACCCTTTTGTGTGCATAACAATACCAATGCCGAAGCAGCCTATATGTCATTCCTATAAATGATAACTCATAAATCGGCACTTAGTTGGTCATTTTTCACACCTGAGTAACCTGTCCTTAAAAAACAACATCGTAAAAGTCAATTATAAAATATTTTTTTTAATGATTTAATTAAAAGTATGCATAAGTTATTATCTTTTTGATATTTTCATGTACATATAAATCTATCTATTCAATGTTTTTATCATATGTGCAACTTGAAAAATTAGTTGAAAGGCCTACTTTATATATATTCGTATTCAATGAAATAAATGCAGAAGATTGCAAATTTTATGTTTTCTCTCTAAGCATACAAAGAGGTAAAATTGCATGATTTTATTGGAGTCTAGTATTAGAAAAAAAATCATTAATGACGTTGATGAAAAATATAACATTTCCTAGAGACTTCATCTAAGAGGCCAGTAAAAAGTATTATATAAATATTGCATGTACTTGAGCGTAACATTGAAAATTTTCACCCCAAGAAAACCATTGTCAACCGAGGCGCAACCGAGGTTAACAATGGTTTTCGAGGGGTGAAAATTTTCAATGTTACACTCAACTACATGCAATATTTATTATATTATAATGAATGTTTTATACAAATACATATTACAGTGAACCGTGCGCGCATAAATTCCGCGCAGTCGCTATTTTTTTGGAATACCACCCGTCGTCAAGCAATGTTGACTGTTGCTACAAAGGAGGGCGTGGCTTCATTATTCAGCGGGTAGTAGTGTTTTTTATCAAATGTTTCTCGACGAATCAGATTCAAGTAATTTAAGTAATTTACATGAAAGTATAATATTGAGAAATAATACTTTCTCTTTAAATGGCAAGCATATTACACGAAAGAGACGATCGACAATGTGTACAAAGATTGCACCTACTTATGCCACCTATACACTACTATATCTAGAAGAAAAGATGTATGGAAAACAGCTAAATACTGGATAAACTATGGAACACTAAAAGACTTAAAAAATATAAAGAACTACTGGAGAAATACCTTGACAATTGTTTTATTATTTGGAATGACAGCAATGTGAATGTAACAGTAACTGTAGCCTAAATCTTATTTACGACTACGACATCAACTTCACAATGAACGAAAGTTTATAATTTTTATTTATGTGGACGTCCTTATATCAAAATTTGGAAAATGTCCTTCGACAGACATGACATGCACTACAAACCGACAGACATCCATCAATATCTCCATTTCAGTTCCGGTCATCCAAGTCATACGAAACGTTTCATCCATTACAATATATCTGTACAATGCTATCATCTTGAGGACAGAATCAAAAAGGCTAAAGAAATGGAATATAAAGATTAAAAAATAATTATTCGAAAAAGGTCAACAACGCATTGCAAAATATACATGTAACCAATTATAATTTGACCCCCAAGAGGAATATAATAATAACCCAAAAATGCGTCACTTCAGCAACGTTTTTCAGGAGTATCATATTAACCCAACCGTGCGTCACTTCAACATCATTTTACAGATTGATGAGAAAATTCAAAAGAAATAGAAAAAAAATATAGATTCTTCAACAGTGAAAAAAAAACTAAAAACCTACAAACTTTTTAAGAATGTTGTGCAATCATACTTTTCACGAACGGAAACTTTTTAGCAAATGAATACTCCGATTCGCGTTGTAAACCTGCCAGGATGTATGATATATCAATGAGGAGAATATATTTACACTTGGAAATAAAGATTTGTAATAAGTATGGGTTGGACTTTAGAAAATTGCATACTTATATTAATCACAGGCTGGTGGAGTGTTTAATAGTGATGTAAAGTAGCATCCAGTTGTAAACGTATTAGGAATGTTTTATTGTTCATGGTATTGGATTATCTTATCGTTTACTTAAATTATTGATGCAATACACATTGTACTTCGACATTGTTATGTAAATAAATGTTGTTTTTTTTTTTGTATTATAAGACGATCTAGTGAGATACTGTTGAACAGACAGTCAGGAACAGTAAAATGCTTAATGTCAGTTTTTCATCATTATCTACCATTTAACGACTGCAATTTACTTGCTGATTTCAGCATTGTCACATGTGTTGTACATTGGGCGCCTGCCATCTTTCTTGCAAAGAAAATAGTCATGTGACATAAATATTAGCATTTTACAATTGATAAGATCAAAATAACACTGTCCGTGTCATCAAATGCTTATAATTGATACATAAACGTTGCTTTAATTGCAGTATTGTCATTAATTATGGTTTATTTGACTAAATGTTTTTGAATTTGAATGTGTAGCGGAAAACTTATGTGTGCCGTTATTGTGCGGTATTACTACGACGTGGAATATGTGTGTCCGTATTATAACAGATTGTTTGTAGAACTTATTTTTTTATGTATGTCGAATAGAATTTATAGCTCCTACCTTACATGTAAAAAGGACATTTTTAGCGATATCATTTTCTTTGTATTACACAAAATGTTTGTAAAGTAGTTCTGAGGGGCTCCAGAAATGACAATTATTCATTGGTTTGTTTTGTTCATGTGATCATTATAGAAGGTAATATATACGAGAAGCGAACGTCAGTTCCAGGGGTTTTAAAAGCCAGTAGTGTATGAATTTCAGTTTCAGAATAATAATCATCATAACACGTCATCAACATCGCTGACTGTATTACTAGAACTATATAGAGAGCGACTTAGGTATGATAAAATAAAGTAAACTTTAGTACTAAGTAGCGTGTAATGTCTCCACCGCAAGGACACCGCAATCAATTGTATTTTATTAGGCCATTTATGTTAAATTTATTATAAGGGGCGTTGTCTACACTGACTTATACTCATAGATGTGCTGATTGCTTTGTTATATTTCATTGAAATATTTATTCATTGAAATATTTAAAACGAGAAATGGAACTTGGTAATGATTTACAAAAATGTTAAGTACAATATCAAGGGTATTTAACTATACTGTACGTTCGACCGCTGGAGGATACCCCACTTTTTTTCTGTGGGCGGATGTCATGAGTAGTCCTGATAAAATATAATTCACCGAATTTACATGGGATGTAAACACTGTAAGCTGATTGGCATTTGACAGGGTGCCGAGGAAGCTTACAGAATTTACTATAAATGCAGATATGGCCTATGCATCTAAAAACCTTATTTATTGTATACATGTAGTATGCGCTGGATGCAGACAATTTAACATACACTACTGGCTTTTAAAACCCCTTTCCGTATTAAAATCGCCTATCTTTCTCTGTATCCTACAGCATTTTTACAGTTATCTACGGTATATCTAATGTATATATATGGTATGTCTGCTCTGTATTCACAGTTAATCTCTAAATGCCCCTGTATATGTTCATCGAAGCAAAAAGACGGTTACCTAAGATGTGGGATTATCAATTTAGTACACAGAATTATTTACCTGAAGATTGTTTAAACAATATTTCAAACACATAGAAGTATCTTTTTAGGATTTTAAAAGAGACTTATTGAGTTCTGTAATAACGTTGAAATAACTCTGAAAAAATTAATAAATCCTTGCTTAAAATATTTATATTTTGATTAATTGTTTAATCATTTTTCATTTGATTAATTTATTTATTATCATTATTTTTTGTTAACACCTGTTTAATCCATATATAAAATACTTGGAGTGACTCGGTAACTTTTTTGAAAAAAAAAACACCACGGAGGTAATGCTGCATTTTGGAAAATTCTAATTTTTGAAACTGATTGATTTTGTTTAAAAAAAACAACGGAAAGTTGGTCAAATACACTGCTTGGAACGATAAAGAGACGAGAAAAACATAGGGCGGAGAGATACACATCTTTCTATTTAAAGGAAGGCTTTGTGGAATGTTGACATATGTATATGTACGAGGGTTGTTAGAAAAGCTCGCGGACAAATTGAATTACAGAAAATCTATTGTGTTCTGTGAAGTACGACCTATGTCTGAATAAATTCCTATATTTTGTTTATTGGTATGTAAAAAACCAGGTCCATATACTAAAATTTGATAAATGTTTACAGTTTTAAAAAACATTGCATTAAATATTAATCACATAATTAGAGTGTATATAATTTTGAATCAGACTGTAAATGTTGTGAACATTTTACCGGCTTTCCTTTCTTTTTTTCTCAGAAAATTCAAAGAAATGACAATAATTATTTAAAGAATGGTGTCATGTATCGCTAAAAAAATAACAAAATAAATGAAATGAGTATACTCGTTGTGTACTCTTTTTGTGTGAGATTTGCTTGTATGGGGAATAATGACCTGTAATTCAAACATACATGTAATGTCTTTAAAAAAGTAAGATGATAAAACATGTAAAATGTCAAATCATTTTATTTCCTAAAATGAAAATTCCTTTAATCACATACATGAAGATATTAATATCTCTGCGAAATATCACAAAAGTGCCCCAAAACATTATAAACATTTTAATAATTTGAAATCAACACAAACCGCCCTTGGCTTTCAGCAGAGCACTTGTGCAGCAGAAAGCATGCAGTTTAGTATTGAATCTTTAACCTTTATATCCTGTGGCGAAGATTATTTAAACAAACTTCAATCTACACTACCGGTAATTGATGTTTTAATAACAATATAACAATATAGATCTCCACTGTGGCTCTACCCCAAGGATTATGGTTCGATTAACTTGAAACTACACTACCTGAGGCTTCGTATATGAAATATGGAGATATAATGCATTAATCAAGCTAAAAAACCATTAAAACAATACAAATCGAAAGCAGAACAAAACAAATCCTTAAAAATGAGAAAAGAAATCAGGTGCCATACAGAAGTATGCAACTCCTGTCGACCATTTACATCTGCCGTGTACTGCTTGTCATAATCGAGCGAACAAATAATTCTTAGACAACTCAATGCAAAAAAATGTTGAGTGTGAGTATGAAAAACGTGAGTGAATATTAAGAAAAACATGACTTTGTTTTTTCACTTTAGGGTTACCCTTCCCGTAGACACATAAAGTATTTCACTCGTGAAATAAGTAATCTCAATGATTATTTTAAATACATTTTATATAAGTACTCATACAGCACGACTCAGCATTGTAAAGGAAATTGGAGGTCAATGTGAATCTTCCTGAACAATGGTTCAATTTCCTCTAACTTTTGGCACTTAAATTGTACCTCGTAGGTTAATTACCTTATTTTCTTTCATATTTATTTAATATATAATCATATTTTATATTTAATAGTTTGAAAAACTACTATAGTAGTATTTATCATTAATCAAATTTGCAAATTACTGCACGTAAATTATTTTGTGATCTTTTTGCACTAAGAAGTATCATGTTTCGGTATTCAAAATGTAAATATACAATACAATATTTTATTGTAACGAGCTTTTTATGACTTTAGTGATGAGTTGGAAGAACATTGTAGTTTTAAAATATTGAAAGAAAACGCAAGAGACAGTTGTGTAAATTTTGAGATATTGGTCAAAGTATGCAATTGTTAGGCAAATAACGGTGCAATTTTTGTGTAGTCGTGTGTTTATTTCAGTCCGAGAAGTAAACTCATTTTTTCCTTTCAACTATCTTAACTATATTAACTTTCAACTATTTTTAAAACAGAAATGCAATGATTAAGCAAAACAAGCTTATTTAAATCAATTTATTTTTTCAAATAATATATTTATATATTGAAGGAACTGAAATGTTTTTGTGATATGTTTTTGTTTTCGTGATATTCATCACTTCCTCGACATCTGGCACTTTTATAACATCATGATATGTATATAGGTTTCTCTGAAATAATAAGTAATTTTATAAACCACAGGATGTACAAGAACACATAAATAGATTACGAAAAAGGTGCAAGTGAATGAAATATTTCCTCTTTTCTTTGAGGTTCTGCATCCTCATTATAAATATCCCCAAAATAATTTTTGATAATTTAAATTAATGTTGTTTCTGATAAGATTTCTTATCTCACAAATTAAAAAAAAGAAAGAATAGGCTTTATGATAAAAAAAAATCTTGATCACATCTATACAATACATAATTCCGTTGAGGCCAGTAAAAATCTTTATTGTGTAAAAGTTTGCGTTTCATTGCAAAGATTATACATTGTTTTTAATAAAATGATTATTGCGATGAAACCCATTTCTTTGCGTTTAAACGGACTAAAAATATTCCTTTTTTCTGAACTGATCTTCATGGCTTTTCGTTATACATTATATCTTCCTACAACTTTTTTAGAGGAAGTTAGTGTAAAGCATGGTCTTGTCTTTATTTATTTTGTTTAAAGCTAATGTACTTTATTGCTCCTTAATTGGTTATTTATCTGAAAGATTTCGAAAATCTTTTTAATAATGAATCCTTCTCTTTCTGATTATGTCCAATAAAGCAATGTAGTTTGGAAAGTTTTATGATATATTTCAAATTATATTTTTGCATTAGAAAAATACCTTTTTTCTACAAGGAATGATTGATAATATGTCTTCAAGAATTTCTCTCTCATATACAAATATAACAGCATCCCAGGGAATGCATCAAATTTACTTGGAACTCAGGACTATTATATAATCGAGGTTCTTTATCGTACCAATAGCATTTAGGACCCTTGTTTTTTCAGCTCTCGCCTGGAAAGACCGTTACTTTTTCTTCTTATACCACGGGATAGAAACAGTCACTAACTATTGTAACGCCAAAAGTTTCACGTGGAACGTGGAACGGCAAATGGGAACTAGTGCTAATTGTAACGGGGACCGTTACGGATGTTCCCCAAACGCTCCCCAAATCCCTTTTTGTGCCATTTTCTGTAAGACTTTATTAAAATATGCTCAGATTCAAAGGATTTTATCAAAGAATTATAAAAACTACCATGATATATAACTACAACTTTATCTCATTTAAAGTATTGCACATGAACGCACATGCATGCACATGCAAGATAATCATGGATTGTTGTCTAAACCATTAACATAATCTTTATATCGTGAGAATTAATAAAAATATCATGAACATATATATGTTACTGTTTTTCAAATATATTGCCGATTTTATGCATTGTGCGTGCGCACGTGCATGCATGTATGTCCTTGCATTCAAATTTGATAGTAGCATAATGTAGGATTCCATTATACCTATTCATATTCTGAATATCATCCCATTTCGTTGAGAACTTAGAAAGTTATATACATTCAAATTTTCAGCCAATTAGATTTCAGCACACGTGCATGCACATGCTCTCATGATAATTCTTATATATCATGTTGTAGATTTTCATAGTGTATGAATATGTTCAAAATTTCAAAGGATTTTGTCAAAAAAACAAGAAAGATATTGAGACTTTAGTTTCAGCCAATCAGAGCAAAGCGCATGTGCATGCACGTGAGATCTTGCAGTTTTGACCATGTCATGTTGTCTATACTACTAATATATCTTAACATTGTAAGTTTCAAAGCATTTCATCAAAAAATAGAAAAGTTACAGCTATATCAATTATATTGGTCATTTAACGTGTTGCACGTGCGTGCTCTTGCAAGCTTAGCTAATGGATCATTTTTACCCACATCGGAATGAACAGTTTACAAGATCAATTCCGGACAAAAAAGTAAGCAGGAGGAAGAAGAAAAATAACTAGAAAGTCTGCTATTGCAAGGAATAGCATATGTCGCCCCGTACTGGACAAGACTTTCATTTTTCATCATCACTATAACAATGATCCATTAGCTAAGCTTGAATCGAGTCGTATCAGTCCTTTCCGCTGGAAACGGAAGACCTTAATTGGGAACATCCAACTGATTATTTTTAGAATCGGTAGGAGAAGAAAGTAGTGCAGGAAAAAATTACAAGTTCCTAAATTTGCAGACTTGCATTAAAGAAATTGGGCAGATGTACTGAACTGAGCCTCATACTTGCTAATTGGCAGTATCTTTCCTACCAAAAAAGCTTGGCAAGTGTAATTTAATAAGAAGATCAGCCGAATTATTTTGTGTATTATAACGCCAGTGAGAACTCTGAAATCTCCCTACTTTCACTTTCATTTTTAGAGGTTCTGCCGGAAAACGAATCTGACATGCCACCTTCAATTCGAGCATTTCTGCATTGCACAGGTCTGGTGTTTGTTATGAGATGATAAATCATGTGTAAACTTTCTCAGTTTAGCGGAATCATGAACATTTTCGGCGAGATGAATGTTTTGTATACAGTGGTGATCAAGGCTTCGCGCACCCGCAGGAGCGGATCCAAGGATTTATGAATGAATAAACCAAGACATAAGAAGAATGAATGTTGGCAAAATATCAAATCACATCAGGAGAACTAAATTTTATAAATGAAACTTTTAAAACGTTACTTGTAAGTTGTATATGTTATATCTGTGTATTCTACCTGGCTGTGCGCTTCCTTCGGGAGGGGGGTCGTTTTGAACATAGAACCTTAGCCATAACGTTTGAACGGTAAGGGCTAGGGCTTTCCTATTTCAAATATGTATTCTTGTGAAAAGAACATTTATTGGATACGAATAACTTTGATCATGACCTTGGAGAACACGTGTATATCTTAACCTTTTTTTCTGTTTCTTTTCTATGGCAACTGTGAGCGACTCATTACAATTATTCTAAAAATAGAAATCACTTTGACACATTGCAAGGAATAAACATTGACTGTTTCAAAAAGATTGCTTGAGCAGTTATTGAGAAAATTGAAATTAAAGAATTTTAACTTTCCCTTGGTTTCCATGGCAATAATTGATTATTTGAAAATTTTAAATGCAAATCGCAAAACTACAATTACTAATCACTAAAATAAAAAAAGTTTCATGACGAATGTTCAAGGGACCAGAGAGAACACTCGCAGACAAGATTCGTCGAAATTCGTCGCTTTTTGTAGGTTTCCATGGCAACGGTAGCCATTTTGAAAGTGATTGACCACATGGCACAACAACAACCAGTGATCGTCCTTTGAGGAAAGTTTCAGGAAGATTGTCCCAGCCATCTCCAAGAAAACGCCTGGACAAAAAAACATGCGTACAATAGCAGTATGTCTCCCCGAATTCGTCTGGGGCGACATAATAATAACTTAATGCGTTCTTGTTGCTGGGGAAACAAGCAGGTCTTCCGACCGAATTCTCTTTTGCAATCTATGCTGTGTCATCCCATGGAATAGATTTCATAATGTATTTTTTTCGTTTACGTTCATTTACAGTAGTTTCTCAACACCGATCGTGATTGTTCCAGGTATTTCACAAAATGTCTCCAAATATAGGTTTTAGAAATTGGCAAAATCTTCCAAACATGTTATAAAAGAGTGAAAAGTAATCTGCAACTGAAAAAAAGACAAAAACATAGAAAAAATTAGGGGAACGCCCCGAGCCGGATTCGAACCCCCGACAGTAAGACAAAGTTTGGTTCGGTCATATCTTTGCAATAAACGCACGCATAAAGAAAATGAAAACATATATAGATATCTTTGAAGACGCTCTATAAACCCTGTAAATACAAAGAAAAAATATTGAAAAACAAAAAAGTTCAAAAATTAGACTTTTTGAATTTACTTCCGTTTGCAACAGGAAATAGTAACGACAAAAATGAAGGACGTTCGGCACAACTACATGTGATGCTTTCATGTCCATGAGTTTCAATGTCATATCTTAAGCCGTTTTCGAGAAAAGTAGTGTACAAAAATCAATTTAAAAAATACAAATTTCCCCCAAAATCGCGAATGGAAGCAAATTTTGAAAAAATAAAAAAAACACACGTCTGGAGATATTAAACTGATGCGTCTTTCCTGTAAAAATCTTTGAAATACGTACAGACACAGCTGACACATCGCCATAAATATGAAAAAAAGAATAATAACTAGATACGATCTCGTTGCAAGCAACGAGTGGGTCTTCCGTCCGTCTCTTGATGAGATGAGATAAGATTTTGAATGAGATTTTCATTCTAAAATAATGATTTTCCATAAACAACTATTCAGAGATTCTTTTTCGAATTATTTGCATCAGAAATATATAGGAGCCAACCCTTCAACTCCCTAACGGGGACGTTTAGCGAAAAATGAAATGTTGCATATTGTTCAGAACATGTTCAGAACATGATTTTGAACATCTTTTTTTCAATAATACTTATCAAAATATTTCTCTCTTTCGAGATATAAAGCGTCAAAGATTAAGCATTCTGGCCCCTCATGGCCCCTTATTATGTAATATAAGACCTAAAAATTATAATATATAGTTGTAAATGGTTAAGATAAACATCTTTGCTTCAGTAATGTATTAAATAATATAAACTGCTAAAGAGTTATTAATAGAAGACTTTTAGCCCCTCAGGGTCCCTGATTTGAGTGCCCAGCCCCTTTTTCTTGATTTCATCTTAAAGCTCTGAGGATTTTAAACACTTTTTATTCATCAACTATTCAGAGATTCTTTTTCGTTTTCGAGTTATTTGCAAAAGAAATATTTAGGGGCCAACCCTTCAACTCCCTAATGGGGACGTTTAGCGAAGAATGAAAGGTTGCATATTGTTCAGAACATTATTTTGAACATCTTTTTTTCAATAATACTTATAAAAATATTTCTCTCTTCCGAGATATAAAGCGTCAAAGATTTAGCATTCTGGCTCCTTGTGGCCCTTAATTATGTAATATAAGACATAAAAATCACAATATAGAGTTGTAAATGGTTGAGATAAACATTTTTGCTTCAGTAATGTATTAAGAAAATTAACTGTTAATGAGTTATCGATAAAAGACTTTTGGCCCCTCTTGGTCCCTAATTTGAGTGCCCAGCCCCTTTTTCTTGATTTCATCTTAAGGCTTTTAGGATTTTGAAGACTTTTTGTTCAACAACTATTCAGATATTCTTTTTTGTTTTTGAGTTATTCGCAAAAGAAGTATTTAGGGGCCAACCCTTCAACTTCCTAATAGGGACGTTTAGCGAAAAATGAAAGGTTGCATATTGTTCAGAACATGATTTTGAACATCTTTTGTTCAATATTACTTATCAAAATATTTCTCTCTTTCGAGATACAAAGCGTCGAAGATTTACCATTCTGACCCCCTGTGGCCCCTAATTATGTACCATACGACATAGAAATCATAATATTTAGTTGTAAATGGTTGAGATAAACATCTTTGCTTCAGTAATGTTCTGTGGAATCATCAATGTTCGTGGGGGACCAATGTTCGTGGATTTCGTGGGGGACCCTTATCCACGAATTTACACCCCCACGAACATTTATTTTGTAAACATAGGTATTTATTGAATCTTCTGTATATTTGAGTTACCCACGAAATAACGTCCCCATGAACCAACAAAATTTTGCTCACCTACGAACATTGACCCCCACGAATTAAAATGATTCCACAGTATTATAAAATATTAACTGATAAAGAGTTATCGATTGAAGACTTTTGGCCCCTCTTGGCCCCTAATTTGAGTGCCCAGCCCCTTTTTCTTGATTTCATCTTAAAGCTCTTAGGATTTTGAACACTTTCTGTTCAACAACTATTTATAGATTCTTTTTCGTTTTCGAGTTATTTGCAAAAGAAATATTTAGGGGCCAATCCTTCAACTCCCTAACGGGGACGTTTAGCGAAAAATAAAATGTTGCATATTGTTCAGAACATTATTTTGAACATCTTTTGTTCAATATTACTTATCAAAACATTTCCCACTTTTGAGACATAAAGCCTCAAAGATTTAGCATTCTGGCCCCTTGTGGCCCCTCATTATGTAGCATGCGACATGAAAATCATAATAGAATATTGTTGAGATATACATTTTTGCTTCACTAATGTGTAACGCAATATTGACTGCTAAAGAGTTATTGGATAAAGACTTTTAGCCCTTATCAGCCCTTAATGTGATGAGTCAGCACTTTTTTCTTGATATAATATGAAAGATCTTGTAGTTCTGCACAAATATTGCTCAGTATGTTTTAACAGAATAATTCTCCTTTAAAAGATACAATGCAAAATGTCTCAAAAAATCAGTCATGATTCGTGTCCTAATTTTTGACCCCTACCAAGCTTCCATACTAGGCACTTCCGGAAAATATCCTGACCCAGGTGCAATATGGCAACATGTCCTCTATCATCCCTGAAAATTTCAGCTTTCTAGCTTGAGCCGTTTTTGAGTCCCAACACAGACATGAAGGTCATCTAAATTTTGATGAAAGGGCGATAACTTCCGACCGGAAGTGATTTTTTCAAAATCGAAGCGCCTGTACAAACTTCAGATAGGAACACATAAACTCTGAAAATTTGAACGAAATCGATCTAGCCATCTCTGAGAAATCTTCTGCACAAAATCGGTAAGGAAAAAATGGAAAAAAAATAATAATAACTAGATACGATCTCGTTGTGAGCAACGAGTGGGTCTTCCGTCCGATTCTTGATAAGATGAGATAAGATTTTGATTGAGATTTTCATTCTAAAATAATGATAAAGATTGTGAAGAAGAACGATTTTGCCTCCATAATCTGAAAACAGACATTGAACATGAAGAATAATACTTGTTCGACTTTTGGCCCCTCACGACCCTTAATATTAGGGATCAGCCCTTTTTCTTCATATCATCTTAAAGCACTCAGGATTTTAAAACACTATTTGTTTAACAACTATTACGTGATTTTTTTTCGTTTTCGAGTTTTTGAAAAAGAAATAATTAGGGGCCAACTGTTCAACTCCTTAATGGGCACATTTAGCGAAAATGAAAGGTTGCATATTGTTTAAAAGATTATATTTATAATCTTTTGTTTAATATAACTTATCAAAATATTTTCCAACTATTGAGATCACAGATAGAGCATCACAGATTTAGCATTTTGCCCCTTATGGCCCCTTTTTATGCACCATACGACATTCAAAACATAAAATATAGTTGTAGATTGTTGAGATAAACATTTTTGCTTCAGTAATGTATAACACAATATTAACTGCTTAAGAGTTATCGATTTAAGACTTTTGGCCCTTCTCAGCCCCTAATTTGAGTGCCCAGCCCCTTGTTCTTGATCTCATCATAAAGCTCTTACGATTTTGAACACTTTTTGTTCAATAACTAATCAGAGATTCTTTTTCGTTTTCGAGTTATTTGCATAGGAAATATTTAGGGGCCATCCCTTCAACTCCTTAATGGGGACGTATAGCGAAAAATTAAAGATTGCATATTGTTTAGAACTTTATTTTGAACATCTTTTGTTCAATATAACTTATCAAAATATTTCCGACTTTTGAGATATAAAGCGGCAAAGAGTAAGTATTCTGGCCCCTTATGGCCCCTTATTATTCACGATAGAACATTCAAATCATAATATGCAGTTGTAAATTATTGAGATAAACATTTCTGCTTCAGTAATGTATAACAAAATATTGACCGCAAGAGAGTTATCGATTGAAGACTTTTGGCTCCTCTTGGCCCTTAATTTGAGTGCCCAGCCCCATTTTCTTGATCTCATCTTAAAGTTCTTACGATTTTGAACACTTTCTGTTCAACAACTATTCAGAGATTCTTATTTGTTTTCGAGTTGTTTGCAAAAGAAATATTTAGGGGCCAACCCTTCATATCCTTAAAGGGGACGAATAGCGAAAAATTAAAGGTTGAATATTCTTCAGAACATTATTTTGAACATATTTTGTTCAATATTACTTATCAAAATATTTCCCACTTTTGAGATATAATGCATCAAAGATTTAGCCTTTTTGCCCCTTGTGGCCCCTAATTATGTAACATACGACAATAAAATACTTTATATAGTTTTAAATTGTGGGGATAAACATTTTTGCTTCAATAATGTATAACAAAATATTAACTGCAAAAGAGTTATAGATTAAAGACTTTTGGCCCTTCTCAGCCCCTATTTTGAGTGCCCAGCCCCTTTTTCTTGATCTTATCTTAAAGCTCTTACGATTTTGAACACTTTCTGTTCAACAACTATTCAGAGATTCTCTTTCGTTTTCGAGTTATTGGCAAAAGAAATATTTAGGGGCCAACCCTTCAACTCCTTAAAGGGGACGAATAGCGAAAAATTAAAGGTTGCATATTCTTCAGAACATTATTTTGAACATCTTTTGTTCAATATAAGTTATCAAAATATTTACCACTTATTAGATATAAAGTGTCAAAAATTTTGTATTTTGGCCCCTTGTGGCCCCTAATCATGTAACATACGACGTTAAAATTATAATATATAGTTGTTGATTGTTGAGATTAACATTTTTGCTTCTGTAATGTCTAACAAAATATTGACTGTTTAAGAGTTATCGAAAAAAAAACTTTTGGCCCTTAATGTGATGAGTCAGCACTTTTTTCTTGATATGATATTAAAGATCTTGTCATTCTGCACAAATTCTGTTCATTATGTCTTAACAAAATAATGATACTTTAAACGATATGATGCAAAATGTCTCAAAAATCAGTTAAGATCTGTGTCCTAAATTTTGACCCCTACCGAGCTTCCATACTAGGCACTTCCGGGAAATATCCTGACCATGTTGCAACATGGCAATATGTCCTCTATCATCACTAAAAATTTCAGACGGAAGACCCTAATAATAAAAGTGAAAAAGAAACCGAAGAATAATAGAAGGGTCTTCCGCTGAAGACGGAAGACCCTAATAATAGGGAAAAAGAAACCGAAGAATAACAAGAAGGTCTTCCGTTGGAGACGGAAGACCTTAATAATAGAGAAAAAGAAACCGAACGAAAACAATATGGTCTTCCGTTGGAAACGGAAGACCTTAATAAAAGTGAAAAAGAAACAATAGAATAATAGAAGGGTCTTCTGTTGGAGACGGAAGACCCTAATAAAAGTGAAAAAGAAACCGAAGAATAATAGAAGGGTCTTCCGCTGAAGACAGAAGACCCTAATAATAATAGGAAACCGACGGAAAAGAATAAGGTCTTCCCAAGGAAGTCGCGGAAGACCTTAATAACTAGATGAGATCTCGTTGCGAGCAATGAGTAGGTCTTCCGTTCGATTTTTGCTAAGGTTATAAAACAACTTTAAATGAAAAAAAGTGTTCAGATCAATTATTCAAAATACCTGAGAACACATTTAAGAGTGAAATCTACCAATTTCAAACAACTTTTGGTCTTTATAACTCAATTCTGATGTGACCGGAAGTACTTAAAATGACCTATAACTCCTCTCTGAGTGTGAAGGAATCATCCCTGATAATTTCGAGGAAAAATGCTCATTTTTTGGACTATTTCCGGTTTGGAAAAAATAACTTCCGGTGGACATTAAGTTACTCGAGACACTCTATTTGCCTCCATAAGAAACATTTAAAGAAGAAAAAAATAAAATTTTGCATATTTTTAAACAACTTCGTGGACGACAGACGCGACGGCAACAAAAACTTTATATCCTTCTCAAATCTAGGAGTCATAATCTATCATCCCTGAAAGTTTCAGGACTCAATCTCCAACTGTTTTCGAGAACACTCTCGAACAAAATGACACTGTAAAAACAGAAAAATGCATAAAGTTCATATAGTTTCCTATCATTGCTGAAAGTTTCATGAAAAACTGTCGAGGCGTTCTTGAGAAATCGTCTGCACAAAATCAGTAAGAAAAAAAATAATAATAATAGTGGAAAAGAAACAACAGAATCAGTAGAAGGTCTTCCGTTGGAAACGGACGACCTTAATAAGAAACAGAGTATAAACAATATGTTCCCAAACTTAGTTTGGGGAACATAATTAGTTAAACAATATGTTCCCAAACTTAGTTTGGGGAACATAATTAGTTGCAGGTACACTGTACCTCTACAAGATATTACACTAGGTATTTTACGTCTTAACAGAGTTCTGGGAACTTTGTATTATTTAATCAAGTAATAATTCAAATCTTAACTTACCGGTCACGGTAGCCTAGTGGTAGAACGTTCGCTTCGTGATCGGGAGGCCCGGGTTCGATTCTCGTTCGCGGCGCCGCGTCATACCTAAGACGTAAACAAAGGTAGTGACTGTTCCCTCGCCAAGCGCTCCGCACTAGAGGTGAAAGTCCCGGGTCTTTCGGATATGACCTTAAAAACGTAGATCCCGTGTCACGGTAGGCGCTGGCACGATAAAGAACCCTCACTGCTCAATGGCCCTGAGTGCCGAGTATATTTCTAAATTTGAAGCCCTTCACCGGCATACGGTGACGTCTCCATATGAGTGAAAAATTCTCAAGAGGGACGTTAAACAATATACAATCAATCAATCAATCAATCAATCCAATCTTAACTTTATTTATTGATTCCCTGTGTTTTGATTGGACGAGAGCAACTTCAAGAAAAAAATTTACACATTGATTTTTTTTCAATCAGAACTACTTTCTTGACCAAGCTTCTAGGCTATCGTAAAAGCAATGAAAGCAGTTACTTTTAGTCAGTTTTAGCTAAATTAAAAGAAATGTGAAATTAAATGAAACAAAACTGTCGACAAACAGGACCGAAAGACGATCAATATTTATGTCACCGCCGGATCACGAGTACATATTTTAAGAATCGCTCGAATGAGCAAATGAGCAAATGAGCTCAGTTGGTATCGTTGTAAGTGATTGGGAAAAGAAACGTACCTTAGACTCTTGCCTTATGAGCATGAAATTCACATTTTTACATCCTAAGCCTCTATTCTTCCCCAGTCTTTGAACAAACCAAAGCAATTCGAGGGCGTCGTCGGTCTGCAACTTTCGCTCTGAGAGTTGTCGTTAATGTGCACATGGCTATGGTCAAGGACGAGTTATTCTGGAGTATAATCTTATTTACGATATTTGTTGACTTAAATAACATTTGATGAATTTCTAAAAGTTTATTTATTGATTGTTTTGACAATTTAAGTTGAATTTCCATCGATATTCAACTCAATTACATTTCTTTACGGTATTACTATTCTTACACGGTACAAAAATAACGGATTGTATGTAGGCCTCAAAGTGAAATAATTTTGATAATTTTATAAAAATTCGTAATTGAAACTATAAGAATTAAACGTTCTTTATTCAGAATTTATCGATGTGTAAACTCATGCCTTTTTATTCATGAACTTTACATAAAATTGCTTCGCACTTTTATTCAGTTTGTGAGTAAAAAGGAATGAGTTTACACATAGATTAATTCTGAAAAAAGAAAGTTTAATCCTATAATGGAAATGTTTGAAGCAAATTCAACACGTGTTTAAATTTTCAGTCATGAGAACAGCTGTTTAAAAAGGCAGGTGCACCATGAAGCTGAAGACAAGGAAGTTACATTTTACGCTGAGGTACACTATATAAACACAACAGCTATATTCTCAATCAAAAGCTTTACATGCAAACAAATTTGTAATGTAGAGAATTAACGTTTATTTATTCAAAAAAATAAATAAATAAATGAAATATCAAAGTATGTTCAGTGAAAATTACCCTTTTTTTCTTTTCTAAACATTAAAGAAAGATGTGGAATTGATTTTTTTTAAAATACATGTGTCATGTAGAATTAGGATTGTAAGCTAAATCTTGCGTTGACAATGTTCAATTGTTTGACACAATAGTTTATTTACTGTTGAGAAAGTCATTTATGTCCACCTTTATGTTAATGTTTATGTGTATATGTTTGCTGAAAAGATCTGAAACTATCACTGCTGATATCATATATAAGTTGAAACTATTAATTATTAGCCCTTATACCATTAAATTTTGTTGATCACTGTTGATTTCTCATTTTCCTTTCGAAAGATGAATTGTTGTGCAATGAATGACATCTGATACAGATCCTACTATGGCCATGATTAATAAGTATTTTTTTCTCGAATGTTATTTTTAAAATCATGATTTGGAGTATTTTTTACTTGCTTTATTCTGCATTTAAAATGTAAATAAAAAGCAATGAATAAGACTTAGTACATGTAGAATACTTTGGTACAAAAAGATGATTTTTTTTGCATTTTTCCCGGAAGGATTCTCTTATAGGGAAGGAAATGTTAAAAAACGTTGTTGTTAGATTCATCATATTTCTCAATGCATCGAATGTTCTCGTCAGATCATACAGGCAGTTTCAAGGGTTGTTTTTGTTGTTTTTGTTGTTTTTGTTGTTTTTTTTTTTTTTTTTTGTTTGTTTGTTTGTTTTTTTTTTTGTTTTTTTGCAAAAAGCTATAAGTATTATGGTTTAATAAATAATGTTATGAAGATATTTGCAGTAAGTTCACATTGCTTTAGATTTCCCCGAGTATTATAACTGTTGTAAAATACCTTTTCGCAAAATCATATCGGTGACGAGGATGTTCAATTTTCCGATGAGGCAAACTATTATAGTCATAGAAACGTTATCCTCACACTGAAAGCTTGATTTTTAAACAGAATTGAAAATAGGAGCTTAACGCACATTTAATTTTTTTGAAAATGACAAAATCAAAGTATCTTAGTGTAAGTAGAGATTTTCTCTGCTCCTGACACTTGACAAATATTGCACTCACCTTTGTTTTTAGATTTTCAATTTACATAAAAAGGAATCTCAGATCTTCTATTTCGAACACTCTTACAGTTATGCCTGTCAAACAACAATTCATTTGCATTTTCAAAGGTAAATGTATTTATTCTTGGAAATATCTTCGTATGTAATTTGCACATAAATGTGACATAACAGATGAAGATAAATTTTTGTTATACCTATTTATCTATTTAAGCTGATTAAGCACCGGTTACAATTGTTAGAAAAGAGTTTGTAATTTTTCGAAAAATTTCTCGAAAATCTAATTAAATATGATTTAATAATTTCTGAGAAATAAAGAAAAGTCCATGATTCGAAATTTTATTTTAGTTTATTTTAAAAGGAAATTATTCAAATATGATATCGAAATTTTGCACGAAATATTTTGACTAGTATTTTAACAACGAGCCCCAACGTACTCTAAAAATTAAGAATGTGGCAGCTACTTGTTGGTTTATTGCCTTTTTAAAACAAAGAACTTTATTCGGTAATAACCAATATTTGCCCCCCCCCCCCAAATCAAACTTTGATAGAGAAATATTTAGTTAAGTTCTTAAACAGGGGAGTATATGCTGACTTCAAACCACTAAATATTTTCATAAGTAATGACGCCATATGCACGTTATGACGTCACAAACATGACGTAAATTTCAGTTTTTATGAATTTTACAGAAAAATGTACATATTTCGTCGATATTTTGAGTAAAAGTCACCGAGCGCATGTGTGTTCAGGAACAATACTTTGATATAATGTGTAGAATGATAATATCAATGAAATATGTCAATATTGTTCCTAAACAAATTTGCGCTCTATAAATTCTAAAGCTAAAATTGTTGAAATTTTGTCCATTTTGTCCTCTTTCTGAAAAAGGATATAAAATCGGACTAGTTTGTGACGTCATAAAAACAGAAATTGTGAATACACTGCTTTGACACAATAATATTTTCTGTTAATTTATACGAAGGCTGTTCAATAAATAATGTCCTCGGTACTCAGAGAGAAGCAAAAGACGCTTTTCAATGATTTAGTCTTCATGATTTTACTAATTAATCTCTTTTAAGTAAAACACATGTCCGTAACATGTTTTGTCCAATTTCTGCTCGTTTTTAGAACTTATTTTGGAGTATGACCCTCGGTATACTGGAAAATGGCAGATCCAATGATATCCCGGACTTGTTTCTTCCTTCTGAAAGGTGTTTTTTCCAAGTTTGGAAATAGAAACAAGTCAAAAGGTCAAAGATCTGGCGAATATTGTTAATGTGAAAAAACATCAACTTTCTGTTTATCCCAAAAAACCCTTTACTCTTCAGGGCATGCGGGTTTGGACGCTGGATTGAAGATATTCAATGTAGTGGATTCCTGGTTCTGGGTCCTTCCTCTGATAAACCTTTTGTTTTTTTTTTTGGCCAAAAAAGTGCTTTCTAGACTCCTCCAGAAATTAAACTGTCTCCCCGAATACGATTTTGAACAACAATACCACTAATGTTTAAGAAAATTACATATAAATCTGTCTTTGTGCTCTTGCATACCTGTGCACTTGTCAAACATTCGCCGTTTTTATCAAGTACATCTTATGGTAAATTTTGTTTGTAGGGTTTTAAGCATTAGATTCATGTTTCAATATCTGTTTGAAAAAAAAACAAACGTGGATAACTACAATTACTGATATCTTAAAATAATTGTTAAGAATTTTGTACACCTTGTCGTTTTCACATTTTTTTCAAAATATGGGGTGACCTTTGAGTATCAAGCTTTTTTACCCTCAAACGTTACTTAAATTCAGTGTTAACTACCCCCGATGTGATGTCTATCAAATTTGCTATGTGTCTTAAAGTCAATCATACATTATCAAATATTATTTGTTGAAATTTGGCGAACAGTACATAAGTTGTTATAATTTTTGTTGGCAAGGAGGGTACCCATTTTTGATGCCCATTATATAATTTTTTATCTTTGAAATCCAACTTGTCTGTTGTCTATAAAACAGGCATTTGTTGCTGTAAATGTCACATATTTCAGTGAATATTTCTTTGAAATTTTTAACAGGTTTTACGGCAGCTTTAATGAAGCTTTTATTTTCACTCTAGTTTTCTGATTCTTTACCATTTAATTATAATGCAGTGTCTCGAAAAGCCCTTGTTTCCCAGCTTCTCACGATGAAACGATGTGATAAAAAGTGGTCACATAAACTGTTTTAAATTCATGAAAGATTCAATAATGAGCGAAAGTCAAGTTTAAAGTCATATGATATCTGTTATGTATGTCATATAGTTCAGGACATTATTTATTGAACAGCCCTCGTATTTCTCATACAATTTATTGAATTCAGCACATTTCGGGAAGTTTTCAAAATTTGACTTTTGTGGGGGCAAATATATGCAATATACCGCATATAGTCCTTTCATTACTTTATCGTTCATACATAGTCATTCACTAAGGCAATTTGAATCAAAGAATAACACTAATGGTGAGATAATGTGACGCTGATATGACCAGAGATTCGAAGAGATGTCCTTTGTGCAGAAAATTTTTCGAATGACATTGTGCCTGAGCAGGGATGGGGTCAATAACATAGGAAATAATTAATTGAATTAAAATTACAACCCCCAAAACTTCAAAAAAATTATCACTACCATAACATAGATTTTGAAATCAATGTAATTAATCAAATAACAATTACTTTGCGAATGTAATTAATCAAATTACAAATTACATTCAAGAAAACGCTTATTAAAGTTATATAAAGGTAGATACACTCAAAATAAAAAATTGCTTAGTAATTTTTTTTTACTTATTTTAAGTAATCTGATTACTTAAGATAATTGTTGATTACTGACTATGATTGAGTATTACTAAGGATTACTAAGTAATTCACGAATTACTTAAAATTCCTTATTGTAAGTAAATTAATTACTTAAAGAATATTAGAATTCATTCAAAAAATTAATTTAAGTAATTTTAAGTAAAATAATTTACTTGGATTTCCATTATCGCCCTTGAAAATATTTTTTAATAAAA
>PRKT01000231.1:157535-175596 GCA_003671525.1 Saccostrea glomerata
GGGGGGGGGGTGTCTAATTGGAAATAGTCACTGGATATTTTTGGAGTTATCTCCCCCTATTAAAAAGTCTCACAATTTTTTTTTTCTAAAAATGAATGCACATTTTTTTCTTTAAATATTAAGATAAGACTCTACTTTATGCAAATAAAAACAGAAAAGATGCAGTTTTCATCTAGACTCCTATAAATAGCAGGAAAATCCCTACCCAGCATGTTTCTCTCTGGGAAAAACCCCCTGGATTTTATACCAAACTGTGTTTAGCTACCTTAATTCTCTGCAAATGACTTCAAGTTTGTACGAATTTAAAAGAAGATTTAACACAAAGTGCATGCTTTTGTACGTAAACCTCTACATGTTTTATAATTGAACTTCAGTCTGAATTCTGATGTGATTATATTTAATGTCTTAGGACTAATTAAATACAATACCAAATGAAAGCAACAAATTATATTTGAAGTGTAACTAAACTGCTAAAAGTCAATCAGAATAAATCAGCGTAAAAGTTTTAGCTTGCAGAATTTTTAAAGAAAGTTATCATGAATAAAAAATTGCTTAGCGAGAAACTTGTGGAATTATATGTGAGCACGTTATTTGAAACTCAGGGGAACTTGACTTCAAATCAGAGCCGGGGCGAAAATGATGGAAATAAATCCTCATCACTAAAAACGAGTTATATTTAATTGTATTTATGTGCAACATAAAGTAATTTATACCATCTATCAAAAAATTACGTATTGTTAAGATTTTTCCGGATATTGTAGTGCCACACGCAACCTGTACCAGTAATTATAACTTGATCTTGTCACGTAATCATTGTCTCAAGTCTGCACACTGTCATGAAGATGTTTACATCCACCAGGGCCATTGTTACCATTCATTGACGTTTAATATCCACCTTTATTTGCATTATTCGCTATATAATATAAGGATCTACCGTTTATACTACATTGTAAGTATTTGATGTGAAGAATTACTTTACGCTACTGTTTATAAAGGCCTTAATTTAGGCTGATCGTTGCACGTGGTCCTGGAATCGGTGGCTATCCCACGCTGTGATGGACATGGTGTAGATAAAATGACAATAAAAGTCCTTATTTTGGGGCATTTCTTTATTCGCAGACTTGAGAACTTTGTATCAAATAATTCTGACCATCGGGTGACACCGAATTCAAATCTTAATTCGGAGGAGGTACAGATTTTTTATTCAGGATACGGAGGAGCGTCACTGGCTCAGAATCGCGCGCAAGGTACATATTACCGTACGTTAGAGACTTGCGTCCAGATGTGGTTTTGTTACAAGCGGTATCAAACGACTTGTGTAGGAGAAACACATCAGTGAATTATATTTACCGTGAGCTTGTGGACTTTATAATTCATCTCCCTCATGAGGAAAATGTGAAGAACGTGGTAGTGCTACAGGCATTGCATAGAATTCCCCCGACAAGGCGTATCCGGTTTCAAGTGGACATGCATGGTTTAAAACGAGGGTGGATGAACTAAATAGACGATCGAGTGTCCAATTACTTGAAGAATGTAGACTCAGCAACATTCTTTCGCCTGTCTGGTTTCTGGTGTCCTAATAATCAACGGGCAGTATTTTTGGTTGATGGGGTCCATTTGAATTATCAAGGAAATAAGAAATATTATAATAATGTGAGGGCTGTAATTGTTTCAATGATAAAGTCTATCAATAATGGTGGGTATTTATCTGTACAGCATTTTTATTTAGTCTAATTATAATACATTATACTACGTTCATTTGATTTAATTGCTCATTGGCCATTGATGCAGTCTTTAGTATATTATTATGCTATATAAAAATAAACTCATTTCAATCTTAATATATGGCACCCCTATGGATTGGGGTTGTTTATTCGAATTTGCCAATATGGTGTATTATTGATTAAGCAACTTACATAAACTAAACATAATTTAATTTTCAGGATTTTACACCCCTATATGGTTGGGGTTGACTTTTAGCAGGATCTTGCACCCCTATATGGTCGGGGTTACTTAGAATACAGCAGTTTTTTTTGCACCCCTATATGGTCGGGGTTTATTCATGCAATATCCTGCACCCCTATTTGGTCGGGGTTGTATTCAAGCAGGATCCTGTACCCCTATATGGTCGGGGTTTATTAAGCAATGTCCTGCTCCCCTATATGGTCGGGGTTTGATCTTAGCAGGATTTTGCATCTATATATGATTGAAGTTACTTAAGCAATATCCTGTACCCCTATATGCTCGTGGTATTATTTAAGCAGGATTTTGCACCCCTATATGGTCGGGGTTGAATTTACATATTTTACACCCCTACGGTGGGGGTTTATGGTTGGTAAGTTGCTGCATCCCTATATGGTTGGGGTTATTTGTATTGTTAGAATTTTCACCAAATATGGTTGATGTCTACTTTCTGAATGTATTGCACAAAATGAATAACATACATACATTCTTTTATTGTTGAGGTTTCTAAAGATTCCTAATCTACAGACTTTATGCATAATTCATATATATTTGGAAATCTGTAAATATAATTACTTCACAGTTATAAAGCATAATGTAATATATAAATAGAAATTAAATAATAATGGATGCAGTTATAATACACTCCACTGTAATATGTTTTGATACTGCTGATTATCAGAATTGAACTACGAGCATTGATTGGGATATATGAATTTTATATGGGGCACATGTCTATAACTTATTAGTTATTGACAAGTTTGTGGCGTTTTTTAAAGGATTGTTCCATCTTTTTTGCCAAATTTTTTTCAAGTCCTATTTGTAGGTTGTTATTATATTTGTTTAATCTTAATTAAGAATATGTTTAAATATGGTCATTTCTAATTTTTGTCCTTATTTGGTATTTTTTGTTTGGCATAGAAATAAAAACTCTTTTACAACAGCTGAAAGGTTCATGTTATATTTGGCAAAAAACAGAGCAGAGTAGACTCATGTATTGAGATTTTGGTTTACAGTCAGAAAAAACAAGAACGATGGTATAATTGTATTTATGTGCAACATAAAGTAATTTATACCACCTATCAATAAATTACGTATTTTTAATATTTTTCTGGATATTGTAGTGCCACACGCAACCTGTACCAGTAATTATAATTTGATCTTGTCACGAAATCATTGTCTCAAGTCTGCACACTGTCATGAAGATGTTTTCATCCACCCCCTCCCCTGCTACCTCTACATTTGTAAATGGATTATGATGTACACCGAGGCGCATGTTATAATTTTTTTTTTGTCATATGACTCAGTTTTTTATTCAACTGTAGCTAGACCTAATAAGTGGAAAATTTATTCTTAGCATGTTTGGAATACTCAACATAATGTGTTATATCATGTTCCCAAGGTGTGTTTATTCTAGTCTTGTGTGTTGTTAAAGTGTTGTTTGCGTTTTTTAAAGGATTCTCCCATCTTTTTTGCCAAAAAATTTTCTAGTCCTATTTTTAGCTTGTTATTATATTTGTTTAATCTTAATTAAGAATATGTTTAAATATGGTCATATCTAATTTTTGTCCTTATTTGGTATTTTTTGTCTGGCATACAAATAAATGCTCTTTTACAACAACTGAAAGGTTCATGTTATATTTGGCAAAAAACAGAGCAGAGTAGACTCATGTATTGAGATTTTGGTTTACAGTTAAAAGCCAGAACGATGGTATAATTAATAGTATTTTCCTGGGTTTTTTTTTATTATCATTATTAATATTGGTTGGTTGTTATGTATTTAAATCTCGTGCACTCGCCTTTTTTGATTGCTAATAAATTGTGAAATGCATTTAAAAATCAAATTTATTCAAACACCTGGATTTTAAGACTTTAGCTGCGGTCACACGATGCGACTTTTCATCCGATTTTCCATCCGATTTTTCCATCCAAAACACTGTAAACAATTTACAAGTATAATTTTTTTTTCTTTTTAGTGATATTTTTTGATGACAAATGCTCAACGTGTAAAAGCTATATGCAAGTGTTTTACATTTTGCGTATTGAAATTTAATTCAGAGACTTCGAAATTAAAAAATGCTTGAGATTTAGAGCCATATAATATAGCTTGTGACTAATATAGAACGAACATTGCAGGTACCCCCCCCCCCCCTCTGCCAACTTATTTCCTCATTATAGGGATGTTTTTCCTACCGTTTTCAAATAAATGATCAAATTTTTGTTTTATGCCTGAAATCCCATTGACCATGCATTTCCTAAAAATACAGGTACTAATATTTTTTTCAATCGCGATGAACATTGTCACTGCATGTTAATGTCACTGCACGAGGATTATTTATACCGTTTCTGCTGACTATGTTATCAGAATATGAATTTCACAAAACAAGTGAATATAAGTTGCTGGTCATCCTAATATGTCTCTGCAATAAATTAAATGATGAATAAAATTAAATTTTGTATCGATACCACCTTTTAATTCTTGCATATTCCATAGAGGTCAATATATTTATACTCATACTGTAAACGTGACTACGTTCAACAAATGACGTTGTAGATATTAATAACGCCATAAACACCAAATTTTAGTATTTTAAAAGAAAACTTTGAAATTATTTAGCAAAAAATCTAGCGAGAAGACATATTGATTTTTTTTATATTAATGGTTTTGATTGTACCTCTTCTTGACATTTTGAAATTCCTGAATAATTCGTCTTCGTCTTTAAAAAGTTATACAACCTTTTTAAAAGAAACTATTTTCACCTAATTGGCTTAAAAACGTCATTTTCCCATATATTTCAATGGTAAAAGCGTCGAAAAGGATTAAAAACTATACCGCGTTTACAGTACTATAACAATAAAACTACCTAGGCAAATTTAATAAAAATTGCAGATGATACGCTTTAAATTCTAAGGAACATTTTATCACATTTTCAGGATATGTTTTCTCGTAAGAATTTTTTTATGTAGTAAACCCGCGACCTACCTTAAGATATCTGTTAAAACAGATTTAATTCGTTATAACGAATTCTAGGAAATTGTTACAAGCAATTAAATTCGTTTTTCACAAATTTGTCAATTCGTTATATCGAATTCAAAAATAATTTTTGATAACTCCTAAATTGTCTTCCGTACATACCTTTATGGAAAGTAATAAATTATATAAAAATTACTTGTAATTGAAAATTTTGCCAGTTACACGTTACTTTCAATTACATCTAAATTAGTAATTAATAACTGTCAATTATCATAACACATTACCATTACCCCCTCCCTGTATCTGAGAATCTTTTACAGAATTAAACATTATTCACAAATTCAATTCCCAGCAAATTAAGTATTCCTGTTAAAATAATATATATGTCATGTCTATTTATCCATTTTATTTCATACTCAATTTATCACTACATTTAAAAATGATTTCACTGTTTGTGTTACATATAATGTATACAGGAAAACATACATGTATGTCATTAAAATATTTCTCTCTCAGTACTGTTTTTATTCGAAAGTAGATAAATTCAATGCTTTAATAATAGGAAATAGTGAAATAAAATTCCTACGTGTCAGTGTGCTTAGATGAGCGATGCGATGTTAACTGACACAATGACACATTAATTTAAAAATAAGCCGTTTATTAAAAAAAAGATTCTACTTAAATATAACTGAAAGATCAAACTGAAATGTATCTGTCATTCAGACTAATATGTGGTTTTTTTGAAAATTCACGGAAAGGTAGCGGGAAAGGATCTTTTCATTGATCATTTAGTGACCGTTCAGTGAACATTCAATTGCCATTCCTTCATCTAAATGGCGTAATTTCATTCTGTGCTCCCTTGCTACATATCGGCAGGGTTCAAATATGCAAGATGGCATCAAAGGTATTATGATAAAAACTGTGATTTGGATGCACATATAAAAAGGTGACACTTTTTTTCAGTATTTCTTATTTATTTTTTGATTGAATTTAAAAGCTCACAAATTATACTGTACGAGGGGGTATCAAAAAGTTCGTGGACTAGCACTTAAAATTAAACCCGCTTTAGGTAAATCAATGAATTTTAAAATAACTTGTTTTATTATATACCCATCAATTTCCTTGTTTTTGTTACTGTTAATTTTACAGAGTTTTATCCGATTTTCTGGATCACCACACTGTGGTTTTCTGAATCCATATCACCACTCTCTGAAACTGATGACGTAGTACGCAAAAACATGACGTTATTATGTTCCCCAAACGAAGTTGGGGAACATATTGTTTTTACTCTGTTTCTTATTAAGGTCTTCCGTCTTCACGGAAGACCTTATAGTGATTCTACTGATTCTTATTAAGGTCTTCCGTCTTCACGGAAGACCTTATAGCGATTCTATTGTTTCTTATTATTATTATTATTTTTCTGACCATCTAATTTTGTGCACGCGATTTCTCGAAGACTACTGGATGGATTTTCATGAAATTTGCTGGAACAATGTGTTGTTATCTGAAGTTATTTTATCCGAGAAATTTTTTGGAAATGTTTCTCTGGTGCCAAGTTACGGACAATTTTCTGATTTTAAAATGCAATTTTGTCTTCAGTTAATCTCAAGAACGGTAAAAGATATCAATCTGAAACTTTCAGGGATTATAGATCGTGATAGATACTATCCAGGACGCGACCTTTTGTTCGTCGTCAATACTTCCTGTCGTTAGGAGATGCGAATTGAAAAAAGCTTATTTTCTAACTTTTTTGTTTTCCATTATTTATTATTGATTTTTGGAATATTAATAGAGACCCTTCTATATAAGCTTACTATATAAGTTGTTTGAATATTGGTTAATCTGAACGCTAGATATTAATATTTGAAAATCTGAAGCGGGCCCAAGATGGCGGCTGTCTCTGTTGACTCCGCCATTTCGCGAGTAGGGGGTTATGGAGGCAGCTGAGCGTTTGATTAAACCATTTTGACATAAGGATACATGAAATAGAAAAAACTACTTGGACTTTCACGTAGTAGTACGTTGTAATTACGTGTCAATCTTAAAACTTCATTTCCATTTCACTGCTTTAGTGTAACTGGGCTAGATACGATATGTAATGTGTACAATGTGTTAAATATACCTTTTAACGTTGAAATAAAATAAAGTAGTAGTATTTATTTGGTATCATGTCATGTCATAAAGGCGATAAGAACCTTTCATTTATTTAATTTCGTTGAAGCTATCACACCTATTTGATAGATCAGTCCAAAGAAAAGGCGTGAATATTTACTCGTGACGTTTGGCGCAAAATTATCAAGAGTGGCCCGCCTTTTATAATTCTTAGACAGGTGTACTGTTGCAAATGTATACACAAGTATATCTAGAGCAGTGCTCCCAATAGCTTAATGGTTTGCGCTTTAATAGATCACGTAGTAATTACGTTACAATTCTGTGTCATGATTTATTCCAGTGTCTTCTCAAACGTCCTCTGTCACTGGTTTTGGTTGGTTCTCAAAGTAGAAAAAGAAAAGACTAAATGTGCAAATGAGAGATACCTATTATCATGTGTTTTGCAAGACGGAAAAACATACCTTAAATCATAGTTATAAGTTTGAGTTTTTCAAGAAACAATATCGATGCATATACATAGTAAGTATAAAACGTAGAACCACTGTTTCTCCCATGCACACTTGTATGATATTAAACGAATAGAAAAAAAAAACAAAAATAAGAAAACCATTTTAATAAGACCGTCTAATGGAGTTTATATTTTCATTCTTTTCTCAAAGATCTGAATCAAGTAATTGAACATAAATGGTATCTGATTCCTTGACTGTCGTAGAGCCAGGCATGTTTTTCGGCGAAACATTTCAACCTTTTTATGAAAGTGTAACTAATCGGCATAGTTCACTTCTGAGACGGGAAATAAAAAAAAATTTAAATTATAGTCATTTCACTGCTTTTGTGTTACTTTTCTATAGAATGTGTACAATGTGTTAAATATATTTTCTAAACCTCGAAATGTAGGCTATGAGAACGTACTTTTTTCTTAATTTCATTGAAGCTATCACACCTATTTAATAGATCAGTCCAAAGAAAAGGCGCGAAGATTTAACGTGGCGTTTGGCGCGAAATAATGAATAATGGCCCGTCTATTATAATTCTTAGACAGGTGTACTGTAGCAAAAGTATACACAAGTACATTTCGAGCAGTACTCCCAATAGCGTAATGGTTAGCGCGTTGGGGATAAAAAGCGGATTGGATTTTCACACTGGCAACCTGGATTCAATTTGTGACCAAAATTTTTAATCACTTCTCAGCTTGACTTTACGAGTTATTTTTTTTTTTTCAGAATCGGACGGAAGACCTCTCGTTGCTCGCAACGAGATCGTTTCTAGTTATTATTATTTTTCCGTACATCTAATTTTGTGCACGCGATTTCTCGAAGACTACTGGATGGATTTTCATGAAATTTTCAGGAATGATGTGCTGTTATCTAAAGTTATTCTATCCGAGAGATTTTTTTGGAAATTTTTTTCTGGTGCCAAGTTACGGACAATTTTCTGATTTTAAAATGACATTTTGTCTGCAGTTAATCTGAGGAACGGTAAAAGATATCACTGTGAAACTTTCAGGGATTATAGATCGTGATAAGTACTATCCAGGACGCAATGTTTTGTACGTCGTCTCTACTTCCTGTCGTTACTGCAGGCGAATTTAAAAAGTCGAATTTTTCTACTTTTTTGTTTTTCAATATTTTTGAATTATATTAGTATGGTGAATAGAAAACTTTTCAATAAGGCTGAATATATAATTTGTTTTTAAATTGATAGATCCAAACTCGAGATATTAACAATAAAAAATTTGAAGCGGTACCAAAATGGCGGCGGTCTCTGTCAACTCCGACATTTCGCAATAGGGGTTTACAGAGGCAGCCGAGCGTTTGCTTGAACGAAAGTAACATAAGGAGCAATGAAATATGAAAGAATACTTGGATTGTCACGACATAGGTACGTTACAATTCTGTGTCAAATTACATTTATAATTCAAGGCCTCCTTACACGTCTTCTTTAATTGGTTTTAGTAGTTTCTCAAAGTAGAAATAGAAAAGAATTAATGAGCTAATGAAGTACAATACCTACTACCTTTTGTTTTGCATCACAGAAACACATAGCTTAAATCGTACATGTAGTTATAAGTAATAGTTTTTCACGATACAATAGGTATAGTAAGTATAAAACGTGACCACTGTTCTCCCTTGCACACTTGTGTCATATTAAATTAATAGAAAAGACAACTGTTACAATAAGAACTTAAGAAAAAAATATTAAAAGACCTTTTAATTAACTTCATATAAACATTTTTTTTTCTCAATGCAAGTTATTGAACATAATTGAATCTTATTCCTTGGCCCTCGTCTTTGCGATCGAGGCATTTTTTTTCGGTGAAACACACCACCTTTTTCATGAAAGTGTAGGTAATCGGAATAATCCACTCCACTTTCGTGATTAACAGGAAAATTATTCTTAAAAAAAATTAACCATCTCACCTATTTAATAGAACATTCCAAGTGAAAGGCGCTAAAATTTACTCCTGGCGTCTGGCGCGAAATTATGAATAGTGACCCTCCTTTCATAATTCCAAGACAGATTATCTTTTGCAGAATTACATGTACATACAAGTGAATGTAGAGAACTTGTTCAAATAGCGTAATTGATAAGCGTATCGGATTTTCACGCTAGTGACCCGTTTCAATTACCAGTGTGTCCAAAAAAAATGTTTCATAGATTTTCAGCTCGATTTTAGGGTTATTTTTCGGAATCAGACGGAAGAACTCTCGTTGCTCGCAACGAAATCGTCTCTAGTTATTATTATGTTCCCCAAACGAAGTTGGGGAACATATTGTTTTTACTCTGTTTCTTATTATTATTAAGGTCTTCCGTCTCCAACGGAAGACCTTCTTGTTATTTTTCGGTTTCTTTTTACCTATTATTATTATTATTAAGGTCTTCCGTCTCCAACGGAAGACATTCTTCTTATTCTTCGGTTTCTTTTTCCCTATTATTATTATGCTCTTCCGTCTCCAATGGAAGACCTTCTTTTTATTCTTCGGTTTCTTTTTAGGGTCTTTCGCTTCCTTCGGAAGACCCTACTGTTATTCTATTGTTTCTTATTATTCTTTTTTTTTCCCCGCTCGACTTTTGACAGGCGATTTCTCAAAGACCTTTGGACGGATTTTTATGAAACTTTCAGGTTAGATATCGTGTAGTTAAACCTATTTATACCTGTTTTCAATTTTTTTATGCATGCCTTTATTTGTGAGTTATTGCCCTTTAATTGATAATTTTGATGTCTCGTTTCCACTAAAAATCTCAAGAACGACATAAGATATTTACACGAAAGTTGGAGAACTTGTAGCCAATACATTGTAGATGTGCAGAACGATAAAATTATAAGCTGATTTCTTAAAGTTTGGAAGCTATAAAACGGCAAATTTTAGTAATTTTTTTTCCTATAATTTTTGCTACTTTTTGTGTAATAACTTTTGAACCGAGAATAATTTGGTAAGAAATATATAACAAAAGTTGTGTGTAATTACGAGAGCTTACATATTAGATTAATGAAAAGGGGCTGGCCCCTATAATTAGGGGTTAATAGCTCATACACGGTTTTTTCTGATAGCTAAAAATATGGGATATTATGAAAAAGTTTGACTGATATAATTTCGAACTTATTAAATCTTGTCATTTGATATAAAAAGAAATAAACTTCAAGCTATATTTAATTGTTTTTAATAAAACAATGTGAGAAAATGTGAGAAACCTTTCAGGAACAAGTTGTCTACTATAGCCAGCCAAGCCTCTACTGCATGTGCACAGTTTTAGTTGATGCATCTGAAAGATATAGTTTTGATACGGTGTTTCTCTGGGTTTTTTTTATTCAAATAATTTTAAAATGTTGTGATGTACACAACAATAATTAGTTTAGAGGATTTTTTCGGGGTCTCTTGTTTGTAAACAACGCGCGGCATTGTGGGAAATAGGAAGGTACTAAAGACGCGATGTACTAAAAACTGATTTAACCTGATTCAAAATTGTCTGTAAATATTCCAAACAATTGAATTTTTGTATAGCATAATGCATCAAAGTCAGAAAGTCTTTACATAAGTAATTTAAAATGCTCAATATTATCATTTAATTAAAAATTAAAACGTCAGGTAAATATCAGGTCTTTAGTATATTCCGATTTTAGTGTGCCCCATCGAGTCGACGTCGGACACTGAAAATAGAAATGATTTGTGAAGTTGAACAATTTCTCACCATAGAAGCCGTATGTAGACACGCACATTTAATCTGCAGCTACGAAGTACTTTGCCACTCCTCTGGAATATTATTTTAAACAGATTTATCCCGATTCATATATTCTAAGAATCTTGTTTGAATTGTTTACGAGGAAATTCCGACTGTCACATTAACAAGGATGAACACTCTTGACTCTGCTTCGGATTTCCCAGTGATAATTGTATCGAGTGATGAAAGAGCTGACGGCGACATTTTAATGTATGATTGGCTTGGACCATTGGAATGAAGGTTAGAATTTTTTTTTACATAAAATTTACACTACTGATTACATGACAGCTTAGTAATAGAGCATTGGTTATATTTAGAAATACACAGACACACTAATGTATTATCTGTTTTACAGACGCTCTCTGTTAGCCTTGTAAATCCTCACAGTTTTATATTTTATTAAAAAAAAAATTGAGTATGTAATTTCAACAAGTCTCGATTTCAAAACCAAAAATGCAAAAATTCCAACACAACAGTCGTACTATCTATCATAGTGATCATACTCTGTAAGTTAGACTACACTTATTGTTAGTTACAGTATATATTCAACTAATATATTGACAGTGCGACTGTTCGGGTGAGGGCAGATACTTATTCAGTTTTAATTTAGATCAGGCTTGTCAAACCGCATAGGCATGCGTAATGGCAAAATTAATGCTTAAGGTGACATGATTTGTAAAAGATGTCATAATAGCCTTACTGACGCCTGACTGTAGAAGTAAAATTTTGATTTGCATTTGTTTTCTTCACATTAGCTGTCATGTGAACACAGTTTGATTTGCATTAATTTGATTTGCATTAGTTTACTTCGTGATGATTTACTGCGAATTAATTAAACTCTCCTTGTGAACAGGGTAATAGACTCTGAAGTCACATGATGTCGTTGTATAAGTAACTAACTTAGGCCTACATAATAGGGGTGCAATGATACACCTACCCCACGGTATGATACATATCACGGTATTCAGTTCACGATGCGTATCACGGTACGTGACATGATATTACGTTAAAAAGTCAGAGGTTTGTCATCATATACTTTCAACTCAAAAGTTTTAACAAATGTTCATTAAACTAACACTGGGAAAGTGATAACATCATTGGACCCGTTAAATATGAGGCAGGAAACAGGTTTAACTGCCATGTCTGCCAGTCTTCACGAAAACTTTTCAAACTTACTGGCCAGTCGGACCAGTGAACTTTCAAAATTTACTGGCCCACCAAAATTTTTACTGGCCGCTTAATTAAATAATAAAATAAAAACATTTTCATAACTGTAAATTTATACATGTTAACATACTTCAACTTTTGAACATGTTGAAATGCGCCATTTTTGTCCTTTGTCGCATTTAGGTAAGTTGTTCGTTGGAAATTAGCACATTTTACGTACTAGTTAATAGTTACTAGCTTGTTCCGGTTGTTACGTAATACATCTATGTTATAATAGGGTTATAATAATACAATTCAAAAACACATGCTTGTTATTTTATTTTATATTTTAATGAAATTTACGCAAGTAAGTCATTTAAAATATATATTGACTGTGCATAATTTTTATAATCAACAAGCCCATCGGACTTCTTGAATATTGATTTTCACTGACCCGACGTCAAAATTCACTGGCCTCGGTCTTCAGACCAGTGAGTTTTCGTGAAGACTCGTCTGCAGTTTCATTGACCTCATGTTTCATGCAGAAGCTATTTTAAAATTGTTAATGAGGGACCAAAACAGACAATTTGGATAATTACAGACCAATTGAACCGAACTGTGATAACAGTTTGAGGTATCGTGAACTGAACCATGGAAAAATAAACCGCAGTATACCCTCAAACGGTTTATCGTTGCAATCTTACTACATAACCAGTCTAAAGCTTGAATATAAGTGCTGATTTTAATGTCAGAGCAATGTTTTTATTCACTATTTATCTCAATTTATCCATTAAATTAAAGTGAGTTTATTTTTTGGAATATTTTCGTAATTAATTCTTACAAGAATGTAACTTAAACATGTTATAAAAGCAAAGCACTGTGGGTCCAAAGTTAACTGCGGAAAAATTGTATGGATCAATGTGCAAGTCACAATCTTCTTTTGCCAAGGTGTTATCATAAGAGCTCACATTATGAGCAGGGATTTGTGCTGCTGTCTGGACTCACTATAAATAGATGTTCTCAAAAAGTCTTAATTAATATCATACTTTATTGACAAAAAAAAAGGACAAATATTGCTCAGTTAAATTGCAAAAGAAATTTGTTTTAAAAAATTGTAATAATAGAAAGTTTGCTTTTTTGTATGATAAGACTGCAGGAATGGTTTGTTTGTTTATTGGCCTATCAAACATTTTTCAGTTATTTTATGGTGCCACACTTGGGATAGTATTAGCTGCAAATATAGACATATACTCAGCACTTACTGCCTTTGAGAAGTATGGGATCCTTTTTGTGACAACACCTACCGTGACACAGAATCTTGGTTTATGCAGTCTCATCGGAGTATCCTGTCTCAAGCATTTAGCAATGGGATTGGAACCAGCGACGTAAGGATCAGCTTCTTACTGATACCTTGATTGATAATATTTATTTGAGAATTTCACTCATTCACATATTTAGAGATGTTAAAATATATTGTTGAAAAGCATCAATTTAGACCTTTACTTAATGCTCAGGGTCATTGTCCTAAGTAAACATGTACTGTGAGGTTTTTAAGGTCTCATTCACTTTATATGCCGGGTGCATTGTTAAGGAACATTACTGCGTAAATGTTTTTGTCTTAAATTTGATGCAGTGAATTAAAATCAAGCCCAGCTTCATGATTTTGCAAAGTGAATGCCCTACCACTAGGCTACCATAACAGACAATGATGTATTTGGGTTTTATTACATAGCTTATAATTAGTCTCTAATAAAATACAACCAAGAATCTAGAGAATTTTAGCGTTTAATACGTTGATGTTTTATTGAACGCTGCCTTGTGTAGCGTATATAAGTGTGCCCGAAACATTCCGAATACAAGCGTTCAATATTGAACGCCTCCTTGTAAACAAAAAAAGTTGTCTAGTCAAATCCTCAGAGCTAAATTAACGAAATTAAGTGGCATTTACATAAAATGTGTTTATTTTTTACACAAAATGAAATTATTTACTAAAAATATAGTGCGTATTAGATCCATTAAAACCTAAATAAGCAAATCATATCACTCAATTGAGTCATCAGAATGATGTTAATATATTGAACGCTTACAGGACAGACGTTAATTTGAATAAAGCTATTTTCAAAAAACATTAATTTGAGTTTTTTTAGTTGAAATAATTATCAAAAATTACTATAGATGTACTTTTTTTCCATGGGGTCATAATTCCACGGAATCTCAATTTCTGTTTAATCTGTGGATAGAAAATTATGCAGATTTTTTAGACAGTCACTGTATGCCTTACATTTACAAATTTCCGAGGAAAATGTGTGACCGCGCACATAGAGTTAATTAATATAACGCGGAAAAATGTACTTCTACAGTCTGGGAAATGTTTTAGCCATATAATAAAAGAGTTATTGAACTTATATTGGTGAATATTGGCACTTGTTGGCTGTTCAAATGCACTTGTGATCTCGTGCATTTGAACAGCTAACTCGTGCCAATATATATTCACCAATATAAGTTCAATAACCCTGTCATATAGGAAAAATGCTTAGGTAAATACTTATAATGAATTGAAGCTTATACTTTATATAGAAAATTGATTTTCATTCCCTGTCTTTTTAAAAAACATTTGGAAAACTAAATGAAAAAATTATTTACATGTACCCCATTAGCTGCAGAATTGTAGCGTTCCGAAAAATATGTTGATAGACCGGAGAGCTACATTGCCAAATATTGAAAAAATCTGTATATTTATTGCACACAAAAAAGTACGCTGTGTATTGATTTATTCCTCCATGTTTTTAAAATATAATCTCAAAATATTACTAACCGTGTATTCCTAACATAATCTTTCACTGTATCCACAACAAGTGTCCCTGAAATCGAGATCATTGAAAATTTTGTTTGTTTATACAGATTATACTGTCATTTTTGTTTGTAAGTTAATTCGGCCCAACAAGCTTCATGTAGATATCAACTACAAAAGTACTTGATAGAATTGTACGTAAAATTTTGAAATCTAATTTTCTTGCAATTGAGGTAAGAATTTGGGAGAATTAATTCATACACCATGTACACAAGCGCAACTTTTTGTGCGCAATAAATAAAGTTTTTTCATGGGTGGCACTGTAGCTCTCCAGCCTGTCAAATAATATTTCGGAGGACTATAGACCTGCACCTGGTACCCCATGTACTTTTACAAAAATTATGCATGGCTAGTCGATTATGAAAATTATTGTGTCCTGATAAGGCGATTTGTAAAAGTGTAACAGCGTGTTAGGAACAATGTGCCAACACAGTGTTCTCAACACTGTCAGGCTAAGGCAAACTAAAACAACATGCAGCTGTGCTGACACAAAACATGCTTCCATGGTGACAAAACTTTACACAGTCTATTATGTGTAAGCTTGACGGTGTGGTGTAAACAGCCTGCTGAAACATTTTTGAAACCGTGTCGTCATAAACACACTAGCCGATTGTCATAGGCGTTGTGCATTTTTACTTCATGCTAGCGTGCAAGTGTATTAAACCAGCTAGCATATGCATGTTGTCATAAACTTTGTATAGCATGGTGATATAAAGGAGCTAGAGCCGCATTTTTACTTTGCGTTAGCTCAACGTTCCTTATGCGATAGTGTTTTGTGACTTTTGTTACTTCATTAGCACACTGTGCCCAATGTAACACCTTTACAAATAGATTTATCTTGACACATAAAAATCATAACCAAATACCATCTTTCTGACTGATTAATCATTTAACAACTGTTAACCATTACCATTCCTAATAATTTATATGAACATTGAGCAAGTAATGTACATTTCCTTTATTTGAAATCATGAAAATCTAATGTGTTATTTTAAAACATCCTCAAATGACTGCTTGTAAACCTATATTCTTAAATTATTATAGAGTAGTTTTACAAATAATACACATGCAGAAAATGTGATAGTATCTTTGAACTCAGTTTGATGGTTTATCTTATCTTATAAGTTGCACTTTTTAAAAAAAATCAATGAAAAATTTCAATTTCTTTTTGATAGGTGTGACTGTGACTGTCATCTGAGTACTGAAATTTGCTGCCAACCATGATCATGATTTGCCAGAAGAGCATCTGTTGGGAGATCAGATGACAAAGTATAAACAGCGTAATGAAATTGAAGCTGTCATGTGAAACAGTCAGTTTAAGAAGATGACTTTAAATATAGCATATTCGAATTTTGATTAGAGAAAAAGACATAAATCCACAATTTGACAAATATGAACATCAGTTTTTCAAGAGAAATAGATTTTGTTACAGAATCTAGTATGTTTAGTTTGGAATAAATGTTCTTTTTAAATGTGTCAGATCTTGCATATTTACATCTGTATTAAGGTCTTCTGTTTCTAAGGGAAGGCATACCAATGCTAATGTTTAAGATGATAAAGCTCTGTCTTCAGCAGCAATATTTAAGATAAAATATGTGTATTTTTACAGTATTATTGAAGGAAAGTTACTATCTTGGCATAAACAACTACACCATTAACATATGTGCATTTTTCAGCACAAAGGACATGTACATGTTGTTTCAAACATAAGATCAAAGAGATGTCCAATCATATTTCAAAGTAAACAAAGCACTAAATCTGTATACAGTTCAACTCATATGAGCTAATGCTGTAGTAATTTTTTTTCAAAATAAAAGTCACCCATTTATATCATCTTTGAATTAAATTCATCAAAATTTCATGTTCTTCTCAGAACCACAGGACAATTTAAGTTAAACTTGGCACAGAGCATTCTTTAGTGTAGGGGAATAAAATTTGTTCATATGAAGGGCAGTGGTTTTAGAAAGAGGTCTCTTTGTTGAATGTCCTGTTCAGAGAACTTTACTACACTCTTACTGAGATACCACCATTTGCCAGTGGAGGTCTGCACAACACATTCTTTGTATTTCTTGTAAAAGTATTGGTCTTTTTTTTGACATGACAAAAATGGAGATAGTTCATCAGTAACACATTGGGATTACTTACTTTTATAATACTATCTAATTATACTGTGTAAATGTTTTTAAAGCAATTTTTTAGCTGATGATATATCAAAACACTGATATACTAGTATCCGTAGCATAAAAACTTCACTAATATGCTTGCATCATAGGTGATACTAGTATATGTCTACAAAACAAAGTCAAAATATGAGGTTTTATAAATTTTGTAGGTACGGTTTCAATGGTGTTGGAGAGATTACCATTGGATTATTTATCCTTGTGCTCACTCCAGAATCAGACTTTAAGAAAGGGTTTTTGCTGTTTGAGTCAAAGAAATAAAGAATGGTAGCAAAGTTGACATTTGAACATTTCACTTTTTGCTAATTGCTAAGAAGGAAGACCCACTCGTTGCTTTGCAACGAGCTTTGCTCTAGTTACCTATTATTATTAAGGTCTTCCGACTTCCTTCGGAAGACCATACTGTTTTTCTTATGTTTCCTATTATTATTATGTCGCCCCGAACGAAGTACGCATGTTTTTTTATCCAGGCTGTTTCTCGGAGATGACTGGGGCAATCTTCCTGAAACTTTCCTCAAAGGACGATCACTGGTTGTAGTTGTGCAGTGAGGTCGTTCAGTTCCAATATGTCTACCGTTGCCATGGAAACCTGTAAAAAGCGACAAATTTTGTCCG